>JAOWBH010147191.1:0-12581 GCA_028566215.1 Silene coronaria | reverse complement strand
TAAATATGTAGCATGGTTTTATGACTTTTGAGCATTTTTTTTCATTATTAGCAAATTTAATATAGACATAAATATAGAGCAAATGAAATGAAATGTAAAAGATTTTTTTTTTTAATTAGTCGATACTTTGCCTTGCCCTTTATTTATAGATTATATTTATAGATTTGCATATGTATCTAATTTAATGAAATTGAGCAAATTTATATCAATAAGAGAGAGTTACACATATATATAGTTTAAAATTAAATTAGAGTGATGTAAATTTTTATTTGTCGTATTAACATATTCTTGTTTTAAAGGCCAATGTTTAATATTAATTATGTTATTATTTGATCTTAATATTTACACTTTTTTATTTTATTTTTACAAACGGCTTAAACTTAGAATTATGTGATATTTATTTGTTTTTAAAATATTCTAACTATAAAATTGATATTAATATTACATAATTAAAATTATATGATATTTATTTGTTACTTAATATTAAAAATGAAATGTAAAAGGGTTTTTTAACTAGTAGATACTTTGTCTTGCCCTTTATTTATATATTATGTTTATAGATTTACGTATGTATCCAATTTACTAAAATTAAGCAAGTTTATATCAATAAGAGAGTGTTACACATATAAATAGTTTAAAATTAAATTAGAGTGATGTAAATTTTTATTTGTCGTATTAACTAATTCTAGTTTTAAAGGCCAATGTTTAATATTAAGTATGTTATTATTTGACCTTAATATTTAAACATTCTTTATTTATTTTTTATAAACGGCTTAAAATTAAAATTATGTGATACTTATTTGTTACTTAAAATATTCTAACAATAAACTTGATAATTAATATTATATAAATTAAATTAGAATTATGTGATATTTATTTGTTACTTAATATTAAGTATGCTATTTTTTTCCCCATTATTTAGTATGAATTTTGATTTTTAATTGTTGTTTAATTTATCTAGAAAATTTAAAAGGTCAAAGTTTAATATTCCTATTTGTTATGTTATTTGCATTTAATGTTTCCGATTTTTTTTTCTTTTTTTTTTTTCTTTTTAAATAAGAAAATTGACAATTCATGTTACATTAATCCGCCACGTCACATTTAAAATTGGCACGTCACATTATAATTTGTCATGTCACATTTAAATTCGCCATGTCACGTTTTTTAGGTAGCCTTTTAATTAGATTTTATAGATAATTTTATATTTTTCATTACTTTATGCAAAAAAAATTTAATATGTTAAAGTGCCTCATGAAATGGAAGTTTTTTTATTAAAAAAAAATTTTGTGCCCCCCTTATGCCAAAATCCTGCGTCCGCTACTGTGTATAATAGTACGATATTGTTCGCTTTGAGCCAAGTCCTCACGAATTTATTCTTGGGTTCCTTCCCAAAAGGTCTTGTACTATTATATTCTTTTGACGCTTATAAAGATGATTTTTCACTTTTAAACTACCGATGTGGGACATTGGTTTGCACCCTAATAGTTTCAATATCAAAAAACCGATTTTTAAGACATCATTTTTGGATCATGAATATGGGTCTATCACAAAGCTACCTGACCTCTAGTCCAATGAGTTTATAACCCTGTATGATTCAGGCCAATTAAGAGTGCTCGTCCTATGGTATAAGACGGTCTTATAGAAAAGTTGTTGTTTCACTTTTCATCTAAGTCCATTTCAATCTTAAGGCCGATTCAAATGAAGAACGTGGGCTTAACAACACAATGTCCTCATTTCAGGCCTTATGTGGGCTTATGTTGCGATCCGTAACCCGCATTAGGAATTTACGACCCGATTTAAAGGTCAAGTTTACCGTGACCGTTAATGCCCGTCCCTGATTGGATCCACCGTTGTCACCCGAATACTTTCAGTGTTTTTACGTGATAGCTAAATGTGTATCCAAAGAAGGTGATGATGAGGGAATTCGTTGAGTTTTAAAACAATTTGAGGAACAACCTTCTATTTATCGACCGATTCCTTCGTCACATGATAATCCTATGGTAGGAATATTTATAGCTGCTTCGTCGAAGTTTGATATATATGGGCCTGAATTTCGGCTAGGTAAAGCCACATCGGTTCTAGGTGGGTACGCTAATATGGACGACGGAAAGTTGGTCATGAATTCAGGACGTGACGGAGGTGGAAGTGTGGATATAGAGGTTTCCCCTTAAGCCTGAAACCATGAATGCTCTCGAATTAGATAAATGAATGTATATGTCTTGCTTAAGAAGGGTCGTTGTGTGAGAGGAAATGGGTAGAGGGGACAAAGGTGGGATCTCCCATGTGCTTTTCCACTTACCCTAAATGGGTTTTTTGTGAGAGAATATGGTATCCGTCTTATTAATAAAACGAATATCTTGGTCTGAAACAAGAATTGGTGTAAATGAATAGGTGAACTTTATAGTTTTCCCTCCAAAAAACATCTTCTTAAATAAGAAAGTTAATAACATTTAAATTGCATTTTTTAAATAAGGAAGTTATTAAAAATACTACTTCCTCCTATTTCATCTAATGTTCCCCTTTCTTTTTGACACAATAATTAAGAGAATCATTTTGGACCACACAATACAAATGACCTCACATCAAATTAATTTTGGACCACACAAAGTTGTCCACAAAAGGAAAGAGGGAACAAAAGGGAAAGTGGATGGAAAGGGAAAGGGGAACATTAGATAAAATAGGAGGAAGTAATTTATTTCATCACATAATTATTTTTTCATTAAAATTAACTTTTTCATCAAATTGTATTTTTTTCACTAATCTATAAATTATAATTTTTAGTTAAAATATAAATAAAATTTATATAAAACTATAAACAGCTAAATCTTTTATTGATATTATTATTTGAGAATGAGCTGGCCTACGTATAAAATAAAACTGTAAATGGATTTTATTACTTATATGATGAATCTATAAAATTTAAAATCATTAACTTCGTGGTATTTAAATTTTTTTTATTTAAAGTACATTTCAGCACATTACTCAATTCTCTTGATTAATTTTGTGTTTCAACTTTTGTTTTCTTCTCAAAATAAAATACAATAACAAGAAAAATGAAAAAATATGAGATACTACCAGTGGCGGAGCCAGGATTTGAATTTAGGGGGGGGCGAAAAATTTTAGGCCCGAAAAAATATCGAAAATTTTAACTAAAAATTGCGGAAATTTCATCCGCCAAGGGGGCGGCCGCCTCCGCTAGCCCCCTAGATCCGCCACTGGATACTACTATTATATAAGTAGTATATTAAAAACAAAAAATTCTATATACCGTGCATTTATTGCACGGGTTCTAAACTAGTTATTAACCTTAAATCATTTCGATACTAAAACAAGAATTATATGTCGCAAAATAATAAATTCACGAGATTAGGTTATGAATATTAAAAAAAAAACTTCAGTATGTGAGAAATTGTACTGTTTATGCAAATTTAATGTAACTTTCGCTATGAGTCTCATCATTACTTTTATATTTCGAGCATATATGTGAAGTATATGTATATTCGACCCCTTTACCCCATCAATCTTACTAGAGATCATTATTTATGACATGGAGCTAAGGTATAATTTTACTCCGTAAATTATACGATATAAGTGACAATGCATACTAAAAGCCATTAACTTTCGTACCATCTCGAAGTTGATTGAGTTGGGATGTTGATCGAAACTAATTTTCTAAAAATGTAATATAAAATTGTGACAAGCATGCCGTGTTTTTTGTGTAATAACCTATAGCTAGGTAAATATTTCAATTCCTATATATTAATCACAAATTTTGATTTAAAGCGGATATACAATTTATACATACACATTTAAATAGTACAATTTATACATATAGACTATTGTTTTATTGCCATCATTGCAACATTAATATTTCTTAGTGTCAAAATATAAACCATGCAACCAAACTTAGCTGGTGTGAGTGGTAAATCTGGTAGAGGCTATCATCTAATAAAAAATATTTTACCACTTTATAACCGAGGAGCCTACTCCTCCTATAGCCAATTAATTTTAGGATGAAACCTCTTTAGTATTGTCGAGTGGTACATCTCTCCATCATTCGAGCAAGGCTCGGCTCAAAGCGGACAATATCATACTGACACCACAGTGTAGTGAAGACAACAATCTCAAGACGAAGAATTCGAGACGTGGAGGACGTCAAAGTGTGGATCTAGACGAAGAATTATATAATGAATTTTGTTTCTGGTCGTGATTGTATCATGCCATTAATCCCATTATTATATTTTGTTTATGTTCAACCTAATTGATTCGCCTGCCTTAATTTACGTTAAATGGTTTAAAGCACTGAAGCAAAACAATCGCCGTTACCTTGGTGGCATTACCATCTATTTGGTTGCCAGAGGTCATGGGTTCAAGGGCTGGTATATGGTTGTGTATGTTGTGTTTCGTAATAACACCAAACCTGCTCAAATTGACCCGACTCGTGTGACTCAACACAATAAAGCTGACTAGAGATTCGAAAACGATCAAAAAGTGACCCAACCTAAATAACCTGTAACTCGAGTTAATATATTATTAAAACAAAATAAATTAATTGAAATGAGAAATAAAATAAAATTAACACTAATTAAAAACCGAAAATAAAATATATTACCTCTTAAAAACCGAAAATAAAATATTTTCTATCTCACTTTTTGTGTCTAATTGTGTGTTTCACTCCACTTATTTTTTTGACACATATACAACACATATTTTAAAGTGTTGATGTGTCAAAATATGTATGGAGTGTGACACAAACATCGCCTCAAATTTTATCCAAGTGTAATCCCTTCTTCTTCCTTTTTTATGCTCCCTCCTATTCACTATATTATTCCCTATTTCCGTTTTCGGATTATTCGGATTTTCTTCCATAATTCCTTTATTAGGTTGATTTGACTCATTTGAGTGGTCTAAATTCAATTGTGTGGGTGTAATGTGTTATGTATGGTCCAAAAGGAAAGGAGAAGAATGTAATGAATACTTAATTTCTTGAGGGAGTATAATTTTAATTTTAATATTTAATATAATAGTAAGCATTATACAATTATGATAATTATTAATTAGATAATAGTGTGATGATACTGGTAATCTAATATATTGGAACTTAAACTTAATTAATACAAGTTTGAAAATTGAGAACTAATATACCATAATAACTTGAATTTATACATGTAGAGTAAAATTTATAGAGAGGTGAGTTACTATGATTAGTTTGTGAATTGGGGGTAGAGCTGTCAAATCTTGACCCGACCCGAAAAACCCGACCCGTCCGACCCGTTTGACAGATCTAATTGGGGGTATTTATAGGACAAAATGCCTGTTCATTTGTATATGGAGTGAGACACAAAATGGGACAAAAGGATCCTTACAAGGACACTAACATCGCTTCAACTTCTACCGAAGTATAATTCCTTCTTCTTCCATTTTTATATAGTATATAATTTTGATTTTAATATTTAAAATAATTGTAAGTATTATAGAGTTATAATAATTATAAATTAGATAATAGTATGATACCGGTTATCCGATATATTGTAACTTAAACTTAATTTATACAAGCTTGAAAATTGAGACTAATATAACTTAATAACTTGAATTTATATTTATATAAATCTAAAAACCTTATAAATGTATGAACTTGGGTATGAATAGTAGGCCAGGAAAATCTGTGCCGTGCGCGTGATGAATAACAACATCACTGTGCTTTCCTTTTCTTGCTTTACTCTCCTCTTTCTTCTTTCCCCTTCCTTCTTTACTTTCCTTTTTCTTCTTTCCCCTGCCTGCTACTACATCTCATCACCGTCAAACACATCTCGCTTTCTCTTCTTTTCTTCTTGCTCACCGTCTCATCACCATCAAACACAATACATATCGCTTTCTTTACAATCAATCACCATAACCATTTTCATTTCTACAATTAATCATTTGATCTGGGCACGACTTAGAAGAGCTTGTTGATCTGGAATTTTCGGTTTCACCTGGCTAGATGTCAGGTATTGTTCATTTTCTTTACCCCAGCTTCTTCTTGCTTTTTCAATTTGTTTATTTCTTTTATTCTGGTTTTGATCTCGATGGTGCCATCTTGAATTTTAAGGTCTCGTCTTCCAGGGTTTCAGCAAGTGAAGGTGGTGACGGCTTCTCCTCTTTATTTCCCTCTTTTTTCTTTACACCGCTTTTCGTCAATTTCTCCCTCGTCCTCATTTTGTTTCTATATTATTTTGATCTTAACTTTTTATTTAGCTAGATAGCTTCCTCGTTTTTCAATTATATCTGGCATTTTTCGGTCAATGGTTGCAGTTGTTACGGAGGATCCGAAAGCTTGCCCAAAGTCCTGTACATAGATTATAGCATTTCAGATGTTTTTCGAGTTTGGTCTTCACTATCTCAGGTCAGTATAGTTGCGATTATGTTCAATAATTTCAGGTTGTTGGAAATTATTGGAATGATGTAAATAAGGCTAGATCCATATTACTATCTTACAAAGCTGTAATGGCCACACAAAATCTGCAAGTGAGGTGAATTAAAATCCCAAGTGACTATTGAGGGCTCAATTTGATATTTGCGTTTTTCAATTATTGCTCAGTTTGATACTTGCGTGCTGTTTTAAAAGTGGTATTGCGTTTTTCAATTACTTAGTTGGTGTTTGGTGTGAATCTTTTTTGGTCATGGTAATTGGTTTTGGTTTCTTGATCCTGCGTTTTTCAATTACTTATTTGGTGCTTGGTCTGAATCTTGTTTGGTGAAGGCGGTTGGTTTTGGTTTTGTTGACGGGTGTAGATTTCGTGCAATATTTGCGTGCTACCTCTCCATTCTTTTTTCCATTTGCTTAGATAATCTTCATCTTCTCCAATTACAAAATAAACCTTCCTGCAATATCCTTCACTCCACATAAAACTCCTCCTTTCCTTACTAACCCCAATTTCCACATTCCTACAGCAAAATATCTCCACCAAAAGTCGGAGCTGCAAGTCAGTTTGACTATTCACCTGTTTTTATATTTCCTTTTGGTTGTTGATTTTTTGTTTGATGAAGATGATCATAGTGTTGCTGGTAGTAAATCAATCAAAAATTACTCCATAACCTTCGCTAATCCATCCCCAATCATCATTTTTCCCATTTTCACTGGATTTTAGACTGGTTTTTTACAGCGATAGTTAATTTTGCCTTTTTTAAGTTGGCCAAGCAGAAAGTTCAGGCCATCGCTGCTCATCTTATATCGGATGCAACTGTTGGCGTTGGACCTGTTGGTGGTATCCTCATTACTGGATACCTTCCATTTATTCTTCTTGTATTGTTGTGTCTTCTTTTTATATCGGATTCAGCTTTTTTTGTTTCATCGATTATGATGTTTGCTTGAGTCCGTTGGTGGTGATTATGGTGCCTTTGCTTGGGATCATTGATAAAAAATTCGTTTGTTAGTTTCATATTGTTGGCCCCGTAAAAATGTGAATATAGACTTTGACATGGAATCATATTCCCCTCCTTAACCTGGCAAATTCCTTTACTGTACTGTTTTTTTTTCCCACTTTTGGTTCCAATTTGGTGAGATTATTATTATTGCGGTCTCTACGTTATTAAGTGTAAGATTTTCAGTTGTTTAGATTTCAGGTTTAGATTGCCAAGCTCATGTTGAGCTACTTTATGTGAGGTCTTTTGTATGATCTGATATCGAAATTATACACCAAATTGATTTGCAAAATGCAATTTCTTGTGAACTTTAGTACTGGGTAGAAATTTACCTGTGCATTCTTATCTGAGTGTTGTTGCATGATTTTAAGAAGTTGCGCATGTGGCTCATTGTTGTTGGATGCCCATTGCATAGTGTGCACCGCAGTCCACTATTTTTTTTTAAGGCTCCTTACTTAGTGCTGATCAAGTTGCTCTATTAGGAGCCATCTTGTCATATATGTGCCGTGTCTATCCAAGATGAACAGAAATGCGTCTTTAGTTCGAGGTATACAGAATAAAATTGATTTCATAGTGGAAGAGTCTCCGAAACTATTTAAGTGTTTGGATGTTGTTATGGCACCAACCGCTGTGTGGAGCATGTTGGCTGATCAAGAGCCTGTGCTCCAACTACTCCGACCTCTTTTCGTGAATATTTCAGGACCATTTTCTGCACCAATCCTAGATGTGATCGTCTTAGACAGTGAGTTATAAACAACATATCAGTCCAGATTGTTATAATCCTTATGCTTTGCAGCTGCCGCCTTATTTTGAAGTAGATGATCCGGTAGGAACATTACATTTTCAGTGTGTCTTGTATGAGATTATCTAACAATGTAAAACCAACCGGAGATATGCATTCCTTGTATAATTGTATGGTTAATGTGATACGAATTGCTTGGTCTATTGAATGAATGAGGTTTTGATGTTTTAGTACTTAGTCAGTTAGTTGTATCCCTTTGTGTCAAATTTGCATGAACAAAATTCAGTATCGTCTTTGAGAAAAGCACTTAGAGATGTCGCAATGGAGAAAGATGCTGCTGGTTGTGAACGGGTATACAGTTTCTAAAATAGTACATGTCATGATATATAGATGGTCTTTGAGATATACTCCCCGAGTTGTTCCGATCATTTGTTTACCTTCGATTAAAATACCTCTCAAAAGGAATAAAAAAGGCAAAAAAATGATCAAGATTGAGGGAGTACTTGGATACTCTGAATTTTTTTGGACATTGAACTTATGGAATTTGGTATATTATGTAGAAAGATCTCTCAGCACAACTTCGGACATTAAAAAAGCGTTTGAAGGAGGCTGAAGAAGAGCAGTACATAGTAAGCATTTGTTCCGTCTTTTTACGTTTTTTTTTGGTCAAAAGTTCTCAATACTGGTGGTCTCACACAACACTTTTTGTGTGACCGCTCTTTATTAGCTGACTACCCATTAGCACATTTTATCCAACCCTCATCAATTGAACATCTCACGATCTTTGTACATGAGGGCATGAGGCAGTCTTTCATGAGATTAGTTTTGAAAGCTTCTGCCTTATGTACCTACTGTTTAAATTATCCTATTTGGTATTAGTGATCATGGATTGCTTTTCTCGTATTTCGATTGGTAGTGAAGAGCGAAAAGACTTTAGTATTCTGGACGTGGATTATGTTGGAATTAAAAAAATAACTCACGAAACTGGGTGTGCTTCATTGTGAAGCTGTAATAGTCATTGGATATAATTCTGGACACTTTTTTTTTAATCACGGATCAATCATAAAAGAGCTTATCATATTGTTTTTAATGTGTCAAATGAGGCACAACACCAGCACACTATAGGAGGGAGGGGACTCACTCGTGACCTATTGTCACGATACCTCCATCTTATTCGACTAACTTCGGTGTACTTTCCTGTATCAGTGTTATGAAATAATGAAATACCTCATGCACTTGTTTGGAATGACTTTAAGCAACAAGATTAACTTCATAACGGTCAGGGGGAACTACATCTAACCACATCATGCTTCTATACTGATTCGGGACAGGCGCGCCAGCCTGCACACACAACTCTACCACAACCGGAGCCTTTCCATAGTACCTCTTTAAGTTATTGCACAGAGGTGGACCTGACGGATCTAGAACATGCCACACATAGTTAGGACCCACAAGATCATCTAGAGTTGCCTCATGCCACGCGTGCATACCATCACGAGACTGGTGTTTAGACGCCTTGCACAACCTGACTTTTGTGTCCTTTCGGGCCCACCTGAACCTCGGGACAATATCCAAAAGTCCATACGAAATATTTCTCCATGATCTTTCTCACACCTGATATCATCTCAAACCAAGAAGCCATAGTCCCAATGCCCAACTCCTTCTTGTTCTCCCCCTCCTCACAGTTCAATAGTACCCATGGCTGAATTTGGTGCTCAAAATTATCAGCAATATCTTCAATTGAATCCGCAATTTCCTCACATTGTCCTTCAAAATCATCAATCCTCCCTTCAATAGAGTACACAGGTTTCGTTCTTTGTGCAGGATATTTGTCGAGATTAACTCCACCTTGTATACAGAGCTCCAGAACAGCAGGAATTAGTGGAAAATTGAACCTCCCTTTATGTATAACTCTAGGTTTTTTAACACGGTCAAAGAGATGAAAGCATTTGGGAAAATCAATGATGTCATTTACGCCTTCTCTTATCCATTCATGCATAGTGCTACTGAACCCACTCTTTGGTCTAGTGCAGCTACGTATATCATGTCCCACGTGTCCAGCGTGAACTTCAGAGCAAAACCTGGAAATATAGGAAGTCAGAGGCTAGATTCATTGATGAATACTACATAATGTAAAAATACCAATTAACAAAATGAAAGATGAAATGTAAAATCTCGTCACATTAGGGTGGTAATCTTATGCTTTAAAGTGGCACACGTGCTTCAGTTTTGAGTTTTGTACACTTCTTTCGTTCTGGCAATTAATATCCATTTAGCCATTCTTAGTGAAACATTCAAACAACTTATTGGCTTATTAAACAACAACGAAAGCAACAGAATTGCTATAACAGCAAAACAGGCGTAATGTTATGTTAAAATTAACATTAAGAAGCAGATGTGATAACCCTGGAAATTAAAGCAGTTAAGCAACCAACAGATTCCTGTAGAGTAAACTCCAGTGCCCTTCGGGGAATAAAGCTGTAATAACTCGAATATTCTGCCAAATAGTTTACTTACATCACATCTGAATCGAAGTCATTTGTTTATAGTAACTGAGGACAAGAGATTACGCTGTTCATGAAAGGCATACAAACACAGGTGAATTGTCATTAAATACGAGTTGAGTGAGTGAACTTCCGTTGTTCATGAAAGGCGAACAAACACAGGTGAATTTTCATTAAATACAAGTTGAGTGAGTGAACTTTCGTTGTTCATGAAAGGCGTACAAACACAGGTGAATTGTCATTCAATACAAGTTGAGCGAGTGAACAAACACAACAACCAGATTAACATAATGAAACTTATCATCAGATTAAACGAAGGGAAGCGATACAGGTCCAGCTACACAAATCCACAACAGTTCAAAACATAATAAGCCAAACAATGGACACAATGACCTTCTACAGAACAGACGGGCGATAAATTGATAACTAACATGCATCTCAAGACAGGTATGAAAGTTAATAACTTTGAAATGCCAATAAGAAGGTTTTCTCGCGCGCAGTAAACACGTTTAGACACATCCACAAGTTCCGGAACAAGAAGACCATTATCAGGTGGATGTTCAAGAATTCTACAAGGCATAGATTTCATCAATTCTTTCTCCTCCTTAGCTCTCTGTATCAAGGTTTTCATGGGTGTAGGGTATGGCTTCCTCTCCGACTTACTTTTTCGAGACACGGGTAAATCAGTGTACAAAGGATCATGAAATTCTTCCCCCAAAAGGAATCACATTTATGCTTTCTTCATCAAACCCACTTCCACTACAATGTCTTTCGACATGATACTGATTAAGATAAATCAATTGTCTAAACCTAATTCTCTTCACCAAATTCATTGGTAATTAATTACTCTACAGCACATCAATTACCATTATCACTGTTGAATTTCAAGCAACATTTATCAACTTAATCACCCAATTAAGCACTTTTTCCTGTCCAATTTGTAGTAATAACAGATACCCAGATCAAAAAATGAACAAAATCATAATCTAAATTGTGTATTTTCATATAAAATCGATATACAAGAAGTGATTTGATGTAATATGAGAGCAGAAATGAGTAACTGGGGAATGCATAGAACCTGTTTGATGAAATGACTGGCGCCAAATATGATTCGTTTGTTAAGACTCAACAACTGGAATAGCAGGTGTTGCGCGTTGTCTGTGGTTAAAACTTAAAAGAGGTTTGCCTCGTGGGAGCATGGTTGTTAAAATTCCGGTCTAGATATTGGGATTTTAAGATTTAAAAAGCGGTGACGTGTTAATCACAAAAAATTAAGAGAGACAGTCTCTCAATAATTGATATTGTGAAACCTCTCACATGATGAGGAGAGAAAATTATTTAATTTATATTTTTCATGATATGTCACCGATTAATTTAGCGGAAGACGGTCTCTCAGGTGACCTACTGAGTAGCATTTCCATTTATTGGGTTACTATGTTTTATGTACTCCGTATGCCTTACTCTCTCCCATCCAAACCAAAGGTTACATTTGACTTTATTACGCTTGTTGAGACGCGTTTTGCAACGTGAATATTTGTTGCACATTATTAAAAATTATAAAAACTTGATATTCTTATAACATTTATGACGATAAATCAAATAAGATCAAACATGACTATGTTTTATCTTATATATTGCAAATAATACCAAAGATTATCTACAATTATGAATAGTGTCAAAAAGTTAAATGTAACATTTAAATTGGATGAGAGGGAGTATATTGATAGAAAACTACAAAATCATAAGATGTCTTTTCACTTTTGTAATTTGAGCACAAAATTTGTAGGATCTTATGATTCTAATCCAATCATAGTAACCTGGTCGATCTAAAGTAGGATTCCAACGACATCAAGTGGGGGATGATGGTCAAAGACGGTCATTTGATTGATTAAACACTCTTTATTACAATCAATATAGTGTAAGAAAAAGGT
>JAOWBH010147180.1:0-12582 GCA_028566215.1 Silene coronaria | reverse complement strand
ACACCTGCGATGATCCAATTACTGGGGAGCAGTATTGACAGGTACATGAGATAGGACGGGAGCTTGGATGGGCGTGAGATACTGGATCAGAAGACTTAGTACTTAGTTCATTATTAGCAGACTTTCACTTGTAGTAGTATTTTAAGTTGTATTACTTTTGTAATCGGTCATAAGAAAGTTTTGTAATAAAGGGTTTAAATTATTGTATAAAATGCCTTGGAAGTTTTATTTGTTATTCACTGCCTCGGGAAACCGAGATGGTAACAGTCCCATTTATGTGGGAACGTCTTGCCAAAGGCTCCTATATAAATGGGGGTGTTACATGGCCATCACGTTCTTTTAACTTCACGATCATGTCATCAACATAGACTTCTACTTCTTTATGCATCATGTCATGCATCAACGTCGTTGTTGTTCTTTGATAAGTTGCCCAGACATTTATCAAACCGAATGGCATTACCGTATAACCGTAGGTTCCCCACTGCGTTATGAACGCAATTTTGTGCATATCTTCTTTGGCCATATTTATCTGGTTATACCTAGCCATCCATAAAGGATAATAATACACGATTCGCGGTGTTGTAAACCAAAATATTGATACGAGGTAATGGAAAATCGTCGTTCGGACTCACCTTATTCAAATCACGGAAATCGACACAGACACGGACATTTCCGTCCTTCTTCGGTACCGGTACTATATTGGCTACCCAATCTGAGTATTATGATACTTTGATGAACTAGGCTTTGAACTGCTTATCAACATCTTATTTGACCTTCAAGGATCATTCAGTGCGCATTTTGCGTAACTTTTGTTTCACTGGCTTGAACCCTGGCTTGATCAGAATTTTGTGTTCTGCAATTCCTCTCCCAATACCCGCCATGTCTCTGTAAGACCATGCAAACACGTCTTTAAACTCATTCAACAGATGATAAACCCCCCTTTCTTTGCAGGATCTAAAGTGGTTCCTAACTTAAGTTCCTGCGGTTCTAGGGTGGTTCACACATTGATTGTTTCGGTATCTTCGATTACCGGGTTCCTTTGCTCGTATTCTTCCAATCCTTTTACCAGTTGGGGAGGCGGTTCCACCTCACCTTCTTCTTCTTCCACCTATTCTCCTTCGACCTCATTCTCAATGCTATTATTAAAACAATTATTTTCAAAAATTGAATTGCAATGTAAATGAGACAAGTCGTTAGCAAACTGGTTCATCTTATTATTATCGGTTTGAAAAGGCGCTAAATACGCTAACATTTGGGCCAACTGATCAGAGGTCAGTGGCGGGATATGAGTGGTACTTGGGACAGGCCCCGGAATACCAGAACTAGGAAGAGGTACTGGAAAAGGAAAGTTTGGGGATATGGTATCTTCGACACCTAACACTTTAGACTTAACCCTAGGACTCGCATCAGACTTGGAATCATCATCTGGCTTGAACATTTCTCCTTTACGGGCAGAAAAGCTTCTTGTCGGTGACGTAGAAATAATCCAGATTAGTTTTTGTCTCCCATTCCAAATTTGTCATTCTCCTGGTGGACCTGAACCACCATTGATGCCAAGATTTTGTTGTCCTGCTTACTTCGGTCGCGTCCCAGCTGCATCGGGTTAATATGTAACCCACCACCAGGTATTATGAGGAGCTTACTTAGTAAGAGGACGACATCCCATTCGTACTATCGAGGATTATCTTATTGGGAGGGTTCCTAATGAACTCCAAGTAACGAGAGACAAAGTTCTTCTTGTTTTATTCCCCGTACTGTTGAATTTTTAGATACCAGGATTTGGAATATATTTCTTTCATTATATTGTTCATTTCCCTATCGGCGTCTGCTATTAGTTGCCTGGCTTCCGACACCCTCCTTTATTCAATGATGTTAGTCTCAATCTCTTTTAGCTGACTAATGAGAGAAGCTTCTGAGTTAAGCCTTTCACCAAGTGTTTCAATTGAAGTGGGCTCCTTTGCCGATGCATCATTCAAAATATCCCCGAAGATAGAAGTACGACCCGATTTCTCTACTCGATAAGGGTGTCCGAATTGAGTCAAATGATTGGACTTGAGAACATCTTTTCTTAACTTTAGGATATCATCCTGGGTTCGTGTAATATTTGCGCCTTCGGCAAGATAAATGCCATCTTCGTCATCGTCCCAAATTCCGTTGACTTCTTTCCTTCTTCGAAGAATGTATGGTGTGCAGTCGATGTAGAAATACCCGATTCAAACTTCGTTTTGGGCCATCGGAAAGTGACCGGAACAGTTTATATAGAACTTTCCCACGAAAAATCTAGTAAGGCGACAAATGGGCTTGATCAAATGAGTCATATCAACATTGTCTTCGACGAACACCATTGGTATGTTTACCGAAAGGATTGTTCACATTATTGGGCTTTGCGGAAGGGATCGGAAGTGACCCATTTTCAATCATATCTTGAATCTCGTGTTTTAGTTAGTAGCAATTTTCGGTATCATGACCCTTCCCCTGGTGAACGGCTGTAATACCCCGTATTTTAGTGGTTATTTGAGGGCTAGTCAGCGATAAATATTAAATAGAATATTCCAGTTTTGTAATTAGTTTCAAGACGGGAGTAATTAATAAGAAATATTTTGGCACTTCGGGTTTTAGACGTGTGACGTTGGGTGCTCGGAAACACGGTAGTATGCGATAATACGATAATATTATAATAGTAAGAATAGTAATATAATAATAATGGGAAGTTTAATATAATAATAAGTTTGAGTTTCCTAATTGTAACCGGGTCCTACTAACAGCTATAACTACAAGGTTAGGGTAGAATTAATATACTTTTGGTATTCATAAAACTCACATTAACTGAGAGGAGAGAGATCAAGAAAGAAAGAAGGAAAAACCTAGCAGCTGCCCTTCCGTCTCAAGTTAACAAAAAGGTAAAAACTCATAATACTATCTGATAACTTAGCAATTCAATATTAATTATCGACTTAAAGCACTCGAGAATCGACCTTGACCACCGTAGGGCACCTGTGACCGTCGACGTTGACCTAGACTAGGTGGTTTGACCACCGTTGACCGTCTTGAAGAGTGGTTTTCCTCACGGTTTGCTTTAGGTTTTGTACCCATGTTTAACCCGGTTTTAGGCTTAGTTTTGAGTCGAGTGTGGGCTAGGTTTGACGTAGGGTCTAAGTCGACCATTTTGGACGCAGGTGGTGGTGGTTATGGTGGCTGTTGTGGTGGAATTCGAGGTGTCAGAAAGAGTGTCGTCAGATGTTGCGGTTTGAAAAAGGGGTTTAGGGCGTTCGTTTTGATCGGGTTTGGGTCTAGTTGTGTTGGGTAAGGGGCGAGTTGTGTGGTGGCTATTGTGGGCTGTCGAATGATGGTTGAGGGGTGTTGCGTGGTGGATTGTTAGTGGCGTACTGGGTCAGTTTAGGGGTTGGGGTTAGTAGGGGAGCAGAGGTATGTTCGTGTCAGTTGGGGGAAATGTTAGGGCCTGGTTCGTGGTAGTGTTTCGTGGTGTTGATGTGGCGGATGGCGAGGTCAGGCCTGGTGGTGACAAGGGTGGAGGTCGGCCGTTGCTGTCGTGACTCAAAGTGGTTGATTGGGTGTGATGGGTGCTTGTGGTACATGGGTTTAATCGTGAGGTATGAGTGTGTTGATGAAGGTTTTGACTTGGGTCGTGTTTTCGAATCGAGTCATGGGTCGTGAATTGGGTAGTTAATTATTGTTAATGAATCGGGTTATTAATTTAAGATGGGTTTAATTACTATTTGAGATTTTTCATTATTAATTCGTAATCGTATCGTAATGTTAATAATTAATTATAATAATTGTCGTTTGGGGGTTGATTCATAGTACGGATTTTATTAATTCAATTTCGTTAATGAGATAATGTAACTCGTTAGTTATAATTTATATATGAAAATAGCGATAATTATTTAAAGAAGTTATAAGGGTTGAGTTAGTATTAATTACTAAATATATAAAGATATATAATTAGTTATAGATTGCTTTATTAGTTGAGAATGAATTATAATTATGTGAATTATATATTACTTGTTAGGCGACGGTTTTGTTGTGGAAGTTTATTTCTTGGAACTACGTGTGAGCTTATCGGATTGCTTTCAGGTAGGATAATCTACCAAATCGACTTGATATTTGGTTAATTGGATGTTGTTGAATATTGGATGATATAGTTGATTGTTTGAAATAATTGAGCATTTGTGATATTATTGAGTATGGAATGAATTGATGAGAACATTATTGTTGATTACGATTGGCATATCATATGGTTATTATTGTTGGCATGGCATTTGCATTGTATACCTCAGATTCGTCTGGGATGATTTGAATACCTCAACTTCGGTTGGGATGATGTATACCTCAACTTCGGTTGGGATTATGGATACCTCAGCTTAGTCTGGGATGATGTATACCCCGGACCAGGGATTGGCGGGATGAACGGGAGTTTCGGGATTATTGAGCTCATTACATTGCATTGCATTGCATTTGCATCATCGCATCATTTATCATGGTTGCATTGTGTTTATTATCCTACTCAACCTTGTGGTTGACAGTGAATTCATTAAACACCTATGATGAACCATTTGTTGGGGAGCAGATTGATTGGCAGGTTTTGAGCTAACTTTGGGAGCCTGGACTGGAAGGGAGACGGTCGCGACTTAGATTATAGCTTCACTTAGTTTTACTTCCGCTGCGAGAGTTGTAACTTTTATTTGATTGAGATATGATTTAGTTTGTAAGAATTGCAATAAGGCCATTATTAAAGTTTTAATTTAAGTACTTTGATTTGTTTAACTTTGTTATTCACTACCTCGGAAAATCGAGATGGTAACAGTCCTATTTATTAGGGAATGTCTTGCTAAAGGCTCCTTAATAAATGAGGGGTGTTACAATAGGTCGGAGCGTAAAATTACAGAAGCAGAGGGTGAAGTTATAAAAGCGATGACTGAGGCGCATGTGCCTTCTTCTGTCCAATTCAGGGTTGCTGCTGTCGGGGCTGGTGGGGATGCGTTTGTCGGCCACACAAAGCGAGACCATATTAACTATGCTAATAGATTGAGGAAGAAGAAAATTGAAGGTGGTGATGCAACAACCTTGATCAACCTTATGACTGTCAGGCAAGCGGAGGAGCCAGGGTTTTTCTTCCGTGTTCAATTTGATGAAGACGTAAGATTAAGTAACTTATTCTGGCGGGATGCGATGATGAGAGAGGACTTTCTGTTGTACCGAGATGTGAAGATTTTGGATACGATGTACCGGACAAATAGGTATATTCTTATTTGCGGAGCATTTTTTGTATCAACAATCACTGGTCCAATGTCATGTTCGGCAACGAGAGAGAAGATTCATTCGACTGGTTGTTCAAGGTGTTCAATGAATCCATGGGAGAGGATGTCTGCTCTATTTCTATTTTCACCGACCAAGACCAAGCAATAGCAAACGCCATCAAAAAGGTTTGATAATGTACTGACTATGTCACCGCATTGTTACATACTGATAGAATGTCATATGTCACCACATTGTTTCTAAAATGATGCCACTATAACTTTCTGGACAATGGTACAAAAACGAATTCGACTAGTCACATTTCTACTTAAGATGTATCATTTTTACGCGAACTGATGGAGTGGTCACTTTGACGCTTTGTGACCATCTAACCTCTTATATGTGGCCACTCTATGTTAATTTAACTAACATAATCTTTATAAGTTGGTGACATTATAATATATACTGTCATGTCACCATCTTCAGTCATAAATGTGACCATATTTAAACAATAATGTTCTTCAGAGATATGATTGTTATTATGGTTACCTTTGTAGCTATGGAGTGGTTACATATAGCGATGTGACCATCTGAGCTATTTATGTAACCACTCTATGTTTATTCTACATGATCACATAATCTCATAGGCTGGTCACATTATGACATATAGTCACATGTCACCACCTTCAGTCATAAACACTATCACCATAACATGGTGACATTATCTTTATAAGTTGGTGACATTATAACATATATTGTCATGTCACCATCTTCAGTCATAAATGTGATCACTATAACACCTACATAGTGGTAGAATGTCATATGTCACCACGTTCAGAAATCAATGTGGCCACTATAAGTTTTTTTCCAATGCTACAAAACACTTGTTATAGTGGTCACATTCCCTAGACTGCACAATATAGATCAAATGTGACCATGTTTACATAATAATGTTTTTCACATGAATGATTGTTATTATGGTTACCTTTGTAGATATGGAGTGGTTATTTGGAGTCGTTGTAACCATATGAGCTTAAATATGTAACCACTCTATGTTTATTCAACATGATCACATAATCTCCATAGGCTGGTCACATTATGATATATAGTCACATGTCACCACCTCCAGTCATAAATACTATCATCATAACACGGTGCCCAACAGGTACAAGTCATTTTATAGAGTGGTCACAAGCTTTACTAAGTTGGTAATATTTTTGCAATAAACAGTAATATGTCACCATTAATGCAAACATATGCACTGTCAATCATACATGTTACCATTTTATCGCACAGTGTGATCCTCTTTAGTTGTCAATGTCACCACCTTTAGTGTTTATAGACTCTTGTGTGTCTGAAATTGATGATGCTGATAATTAATGCTTATAATGCTGACATGCTTACAGGTTTACCCACCAACGAGACATCGATTATGTCAGTGTCACATTCAACAAAACGCCATAACACAATTTGGGAAATTGAAGGGTGATCGGCCATTCCAAAACCTATTCAACAAATGCCTCCACAGGTGTTACAGTAAGGCTGAATTTGAAGAAACGTGGCGGAAAATGTTGGCTGACTATGACTTAGAGGACCATGAATGGTTTAAGAGATTATACAAACATAAAGCCAAATGGAGCACTGCGTTGAACAACCTTTACTTTTCGACTAGGATTTTATCGTGCCAAAGGAGTGAGAGCACAAACCATGCGATGGGGTTTCAAGCCTCAAAGACCACTTCAGTGACAAAGTTCTTCGGGATTTTTGAAACGAATGTGAGAAGATGGAGAAGCGAGGAAGAGAGAAAAGAATTTAATGGTATAAGATCTACACCAACTTACGTGTACCCTCTTGTGGATTTGCTACTGCATGCATCGCAGGTTTACACCTAGAGCTGTTTCGTGTCTTTGAGAAAGAATTCTCTATTGCCATGGATACTCGTGCCTCTGTCCTGCAGTTTGAGGACATTGTCATCTTATATCGATTCCACCCCGCGGGTGACGAGAATTCAGCACATAATGTGACGTACGATTGTCAGAACAATCTAACCGAATGCATCTGCAGAAAATTCCAAGTGATGGGTATGCTCTGCAATCACATAATCCGCGTCCTCCACATGCATTCCGTGATAGAAATACCTGACCGGTACATACTACGGAGGTGGACAAAATTTGCAAAGACAACCGTGTGGGAGAGGCTTCTTCCCAGCGACATCCGTAGAAAAGCCGCTAACGACGCAATCAAATGGCGTCGTTCTATGTTGACAGCTACCAACCATCTCATCACAACAGCCCAGAATAATGTTGCGGCAAGAGTGGTGGTCGAGAACCTGTTTATTAAGGCTAGTAAAGAGGTCCAATTAGGTTCAATTACTACTATCCAACCTCAATTTGAATGATGATCAACCAACCAGTGAGGTTAATAGGACTCCGATTCTTGACCCAATTCGTTGTACAACTAAGGGTTGCAGTCAACGGAAGAAAAGAAACATGGGCTCGAAGAAGAAGCCTCGGAAAGGGACTGAGGTGGGGCCAGAGGGGAGTGACATGTACACTGTTATTCCTCGTTTGATATGGCCAACGCGTAATTAAAGGAATATTTTGGGGTTAGTTGAGGCCAAGAAGGTGTGCCCCTGTGGAAATGTTAGTAATGTTCTTTTGCAGTATATTGTAGCAACACTGTCTCCTCCTAGAATAACATCATTGAGAAAGGAACCAGGTAGTGTTATCAGTACTGAAGTGGTCACATATCATCTTCTAATCAAATATGTGACCACCATAGTAGTGATAATGTGACCATATTAGGGGAGAATGGACCAATGTATTATTGTGGGGTGATTTCTATATATGTTTCTTTGGACATATGTATTAGTGTTTGATATGTGAGCCTATCAGCTGTAATATGTAGCCTTTTCCTTAAGAAGGAGGCAACATTTGAAAACGAACATATATGACATCATGTGTGTGGAACATATGTTAACATGTTTAGCATTTTAACTTGGGGTCTATATATAACCATATTAAGGTATTTACATTCTAAATATGGTCACATTTAGCTCATAAGGAGGTAACACAAACTAACTTATAGATGACCATATTTACATATGTGACCAAATTAAGCACATATGTTACCATGTTAGTCTACATATGTGACCATATTAAGGTATTTCCATTTGTTATGGTGGTCACACATATAGGTACAATCCTGCATTAACGTGGTCACATACACCCATATGACCATGATGGTTTACATATGTGACCATTATTGTTTAGATATGGGACCATGTTGGGGTGCGTCTAACAACAAAATAAGGATGATGCTGTCATTTACTATGTGTCCTTATTAGCTGCAAAATGTGATCATAGACATCAATCTCATAATGAGGTAACACAAACTAATATATAGATGACCATGTTTACATATGTGACCAAATTAAGCACATATGGGACCATATAACCATGTGGTCACATATAATATAGGTACAATCCTGCACTAAGGTGGTCACATATGCCCATGTTAAGATACAGTCTAAATATAGTCACATTTATCTCATAAGGAGGTAACATAAACTAACATATAGATGATCATATTCTCTAACATATGATAACATGTTGAGCATTTTCAATTCCCATGTATAAATTTTACTTACATCTGTTACTAGTTGGTTTACATATATGACCATATTAACCACATATGGTTCCATGTTAGTCTACATATGTGACCATATTAAGGTATTTACATTTTTTATGGTGGTCATATATATAGGTACAATCCTGCATTAAAGTGGTCACATACGCGCATGTGACCATGATGGTTTACATATGTGACCATGCAACTGTGACGTTAAACACTACAGATAGCATTCGCAAAATGAAACTACCTTAACCAGTCATTCATACATTGTCACAATAAAATATGGATTGTGTGCGCCCGCCTAACAGCGTACGCTGTACCACTTCGCAAATGTAACAACAAAACGTAACCAGGTCTTAACTGCTAGAACAGACAACAAAATTCCAAGTTTTTACTATTACACATGGGTGTGCCTTCTTCATTTCTTCCTCTGAGTCTTTGGAATGTCTGTCTGGCGAGTCTTAGGGCCGTCTAGCTGGCGAGGCTTCGGGGCGTCTAGCTGGCGAGTCTTTGGAAGATCTGGCTGGAGGTCCCTAACACGGGTATACCTCAGTGCGTATTTCTTGCCAACGCCAATATCATCCAGCCCCAGGTCAAAAGACGGGGGGAGGACCGTGTTCTCCATGAGCTCGTCCTCCTTATCAATTATGGCCAAGAATTTATCAAGGAACGCGGGGTCGTTGTCCAACTTCTGCGTAAACGTCTCCTGCGATTCACCAGCCACACCCTCTTATACTCTCGGGTCCTTCCCCTCAGACACCACAGACTCCTCCTGCAGTTCTGCCGCCATTTCACGATGCAATCGTGAAACCAACTGCTGATTCCGCTTTGCCTTGAAAAACTTCAGTACACGCTTCTACACACAGTTTCCACCAAAGGTATATTAAATCGATCCATTTGTGGGAATGGTTACATATGTGTTACTGTATTTAATCAGACCATATGTATGCAGAATGTCACCATGGTCACATTAACCGGATAAGGTGGTCACGTTACATTTTCAATGTGACAAACACTTACCAGATTAGATGGTCACATGTTTAGTAATTTATGTATTATGGGACTATGGTCACATTTACCAGATTAGATGGTCACATCTCACCCCCAACACATACGTGACCATGTTAAGGAAAGCTAATTACATTTCTCAGATAAGGTGGTCTCATTGTGATCACTATGACATATGTCACCATGTTAAGGTTAGGTCACTACATTTTCAATGCGAGAAACATATCTATAACTGAACCATAGGGTGGTCACATTTACCAGATTAGATAGTCACATCTCACCCCCAACACATACGTGACCAGGTTAAGGAAAGATAATTACATTTCTCAGATAAGGTGGTCTCATTGTGATCACTATGACATATATCACCATGTTAAGGTCAGGTCACTACATTTTCAATGCGAGAAACATATCTACAACTGAACCATACGGTGGTCACAATATATACAGTAACCCGTTTGTATCCATAATGTGACCACCTTTACGGTTTGAGGAAAATGAAAATGTGGTTGTTTATACAGATTTTCACCATATCTATTGAACGAGCTGGGACTATTTAAGGGACTTACATCTGAGTATGCTGGAGTTCCTCATCAGTCGGGAGGTCTTCTGGGAGCGAAAAAGACAAACACCTAGACCCGCCATCAGTTGTAGTGGTCACATTATCCAATGGCCTTGTTAATCCCAGCACCACAACTACAGCCTCGCCACTAACATCTCCAGCTGGACCCGGACGCCGGTACGCTGACTTTGGCTGATTCCTGGAGACGGGGTACGACATGAGATCCCACACGCTAATCCCAAAGCCGTTATGGATCATATAAGCCGCGCACTCCTCCTTCACACGCATATTCATTGCGTCGTACGCCCAATGCTGTATTAAGGGCAGGCTTGAAGGCGCAGGCTCATACCTCCAGATCAGGCGGTAAAAGTAGAGCAACTGGAAGAACATCAGGCACCCCCCCTATTTTTTTGCAGGAGTGATTTTTCCATGAGTCCACGGAGAAGTCAAGACGATTAAGGACGTATGTGCACCAGTCCATGTTCGATATGGCGTCGACATCCTCCACTGCGCCAATCAACCTCACATTTACACGGCCGTGCACGGTCGCCGCCAAGAAGGTACCCATTGCGAACAACACAAATAACTTCTTAAATTCTGGCCCACCATCAACCAATTACAACAGCTCAGCTTTAACCGCCTCCAGTGGTATGTCCTTCTTCGGTAATGCGTTGAACTTCTCACGCCAGGATTGAACCAACTCGGCGTTGTCTGTTACAGCGGGCACATCCTCACCCCCACACGGTAACATAAAAACATCGTAGACATCATGTTTGCTGACTGAAAAGTGGGTAAACTTATTGAGTAAAAACATCCTCGTGGTTGTGTTATATCGGTCCAGCAACCAGTCGATTATGGTGTGAATAAATTTTGTTGCTTTTAGCTCTAGAAGTCCTCCGAATCCAATTGTTTCGACGTCGTTCTTCTGAGCAATAGATAAGTGCTCAACCACAAAATGTAGGGAAGCTGGTGAACCATGCCCCTCGACCTCCTTCATTTTCCTGTATATAATGGTTACATAATCAGTCATAGTGGTTACATAATTAGTGGGTGCAAAAGAACAATTCTCATATGTTAAGATACAGCATAGGTACATTTATAGGTTAAGGTGGTCTCACTTGAACTGTCACAATGTCAAGAAACATTCTAAATATGAGCACTTACGTTCCTTCCTTTCTCTGTCGCTTTTTAGCAACTGCTTTAGAGCCTTCTCCATGCTCCATCGTTCTTTTCTTTGGCTGCATACTTACCACAATATCCCTCGAGGTTTCACCAAGAGTAGACTTTGTCTTGTCCATTTTTATCGCTCGTGGTTGCTCTTCAATCTCTGCGGTGGTTGCATGAAAATATGCTCACATTTCACTACTAATTAATATGTCACCATGTTCTAATTTGAAGGTTGGTCACATGTACCAGATAAGGTGGTCACCATGTTCTGATTTGAAGGATGTAAATTAAGCGTAGATACATTTCCTCATTAAGGTGGTTTCATTTGACTACTATGGTCCAGGAGTTGATCATTTGATCACTATGGTCACATGTACCAGATAGGGTGGTCACATCTCATCCCTCAACACATATGTCACCATGTTAAGGTAAAGTCAATACATTTTCAATGTTCAACAAACATAGCAACAACTGAAGACAAGGGTGATCACATTTTTGCAATACAATTAAGCATTCTAAATTGGTCACATTCATCAAGTAAGAAGGTCACATTTGGAGATGTTAAGCATATGTGACCATTTTAGGGTGGTTACAATTTTGTTAGCTATGGTCATATCTCACCCCCAAGACATATGTGACCATGTTTAAGGTACATTACGGTGATCTAATTTGTCCCATATGGTCACATGTATCAGATAAGGTGGTCACATCGCACCCCCAAGATATATGTGACCATGTTAACATTGTAACATTTGCAAGATAATATGGTCACATTTTCCTAATAATTAATATATCACCATGTTCTACCCATAGATGTCACCGTGTTCTGATTTGAAGGATGTAAATTAAGCATAGATACATTTCTTCATTAAGGTGGTTTCTGTAACACCCCGTAATTTTTAAAGACCTTTATTATATTTTAAAAGTAATATTTTAATCTATTTTAATTTAATATT
>JAOWBH010147169.1:0-12583 GCA_028566215.1 Silene coronaria | reverse complement strand
ACCAGTAAACCACCATATCTCTCGCCACCTACACCTCCCTCCTCATCACCCTCCCCACCACTATCTCTGGCGCCCTCCTCCACTACGCCTCCACCTTAACCACCACTCCACGCATATCCCCATCCGAAGGCAAAACCATCGCATCCGCTCTCCTCTACCACTGCAACCTCCTCGTCGGCTTTCCCCCAAATCCCTCCTCTGGCATTCCCTCAACTCCCCTTCTCCGTAAATTAGATACTATAATGTATATATATGGTCTTGTAAATAAGTTGGAATAATCAGAAATTCATCTCAATATTCATTCATATTACTGCTCTAAATTCATATACACTCGCATAACACCTTCAATGTACACAAAAATCCCTTATTATAAGTTTTAGGAATAATATACAAGTGCAAAATTTTATTAGATTTGATTTTGCGGTAGGAGTGACGATGGCTATATAATCATCAAGAACTCTAATTTGATGCAAGGGTGGGTATAAATGCACTACCATAGTGAGGAAGTCGACGTCGGTAATGGAGCCGATGTTGACGACTACTTCGATTCCGGCTGCGCTGCCGGAGGAGCCGACGTGACGATGAGATCAATCAGTGTAATGGCAGAGGAATCCGTCAGTTAAGAAATGGAATTCATGGTGGTTTGTGTAGGCCTGGTTTAGTGGTCTGCGGGATGGTGGTCGGCTGGGCAGAGGGTGATGTAAGGTTATGGTTGGTCGCATTGTTGTCAGAATTCCGATTCGATCCTCCGATTCTACGATCTAAAAATGCTTGATCGATCCTATAAATTTTTAATGGGTTATTTGACGGGAATAATCCAAACTATTACTCATCTTCTCTTAATCCGAAATTTGAAAATTTCTAAAGGTAGGATCATAATACGATTCTACGATTTTACGTTCCTACGATCCGATTTCATAGTTAAAAAACCAATATGTATTTTTATATAATGATATCGTAAAACTCAAATTTCGTATAAGTTGTATAAACATGTTCATACAATGATATTAAACTCATTAATTATCAATATTTTATGAAAAAATATTAATAAATAAGTATTTTAACCTTCAATTATATGTTTTTACGAAATAAAAAACTATATTTAGTGAGTTTGTAGAATCTTATGATTCTACGATCCGATTCTACCGACTTGATCCTACCCACCCTATCGATCCAAAGTAGAATCCCGATCCTGACAACATTGCTTTTGAGGGTCAATACTGTTGTTTTTAGTTGCTTATAGTGCTTTGCTGTCTTTTGTAATTCTGTTTTAACGCTTTTATGTTGGACGGAGGTAGTGTTCTGCTTTGTCGAGGTTATACTTTTGTTGAATGCTGGTTAAGTAGTTATATACTTGTATTCCTTCCAAGTGTTTTCTGTAAAATAACGCTACATATATATTCATTCCGCTTGTTGTCTATCTTTTTTAATTGGGGAAAGTTATAAAAGACTACCTTTTTTTTTCTAGCTAATGAGTTTAAGTATATGTATATCAATACTTTTCAAGCACGATTGGCCTAGGCACGGCTTAGTTTAGTCAAGTCATGTACTTTCTTGCATGGAAAATTTAGACTTCTGACCTTTCTCAATGTGCTTTGAATATGATAAAGGGTTCAACCTTTTGTTAATTCAGTCTGCCTGAGCTTAATCTCTGGTGGTTTTTGAACTTTGTATAAACGTTACTCTCTTCCATTCAATAGAATCTTACCATTTAAATAAATTACCCTTACATATATTAAAGTCATGGTATGACTTATGAGTCCAGTGAATGGAGGGAGTATATATGGTAAGAAATATCGAATCACACATGCTGTGGTTGACTTCCACCTTTGAAGTACATGTATAAACCTTGGTAGGCAGATCTTGTATCTCACACTACGAGATGGCTAGATATGGGCATCCCTGACTACCAAAACAGGAAATGATAATAAATCGTAACATGAAAACGATGATTGTTATGCCAGAATTATGCTTTAGTTAGCTATTGTAATTTTTTTTTATTGCAATGAGGAGTAAACAGAGTAAACGTGTTGAAGTTGGATAGCTTGAAGTCCTCTTAGGCTACATTGTAGGGAGAGTTTTTGGCATGGTGATGCTCTATTAGTAAGATATTTCCCTTTTAATCCTTCTAAGTTGGACTTTGTGTAATATTTGCATTTTTTGCTTGTAGGATGGACATGATTCAGATGGTAAGCAAAATTCTGCAGACATGACAAGTTTTGTAAGTCTCTTACAACTTCAATTTTATTTTTATTTTTGAATCGGCAATTTTGTTAGTCGGCTTTGTCTTAGCTCATACTACGGACCAAGTTTTGGCAATACAGTTGTCATCTCTTTTCTCCAGTGTTATTTTATTGTAGTAACTGGCTGGGGCTATGATTTATTTTTCTGAAAATTTTCAAATACTGTGACTCTTTGTATATTCAATTTGCTGTGCATGACCTCAGTTTTGAACAAACATGTTTACTACACTTTGACAGAGGACACTTTATTCTATCGCATAAAAAACTCTTTAAAACCTTATAACCATCACATAAATAATCAATGAGTGCATTTTCTTGTTATTCATCAGTCATCTATAATGCTTCAGTCCGTGTGATTTTGAGACTTATAGAGCTTTGCCCCCTTTGTTTACTAATTTGTTTAATCCGCTATGCAGGTGCAAAACCTTCTTACGCAGATGGTGAGTCCTACTTATACCATATTACTTCTGATAGACGATAGTCCAATAGTCCAATACGGTATTCTTATTGACTTGTTTTTTCTTTTGCAGCAAACCAGATTCCAAGCTATGTCTGACACCATTGTTACTAAGAATATCCTTACTTTTGATTTTGGTTGTTATATCACACGGAATTTCTTAACATGGACAGTTAGGGGGCGTTTGGTTTGGAGCGGGGAAAAGGAAAGGGAAACAAGGGGAACGGAATCGACTTCCCCTTGATTAAAACACTTGTTTGGTATGCAATGTGTGCAAAAGAATAGCCCCCCATCAAAACACCCACAACCACCATCCCTACCATTAAAACACACCCACAACCACCACTTCCAACGACTGCTCCACGGACCAGAGGTTGCCGGCGCGTCTTCCCTAGCTTTCTGTTGCCGGCACATTCCTCTGAGCTCACATGTTAAAACCTCTTCCCCCACCGTGAACCACCACTGCCCACCCCAAAACCCCATCCCTTCCCACAGAACCCCTTTTCCTACCCTAAAAAACGTCAGATCTAGTGTGATTGTGTTAAACAAAACAAAGGGAATCATTAACTTTGCCTCCCTTTCCCTTTCCTTCAGACCCCAAACCAAACGCCGCCGTAATGCGTTATGTATAACTTTCAGCTATTGATTTACTTAATTGGCCACAATTCTTTTTGTTGCGGATTAACAGTGACTTCTCATTTCTATTTTCATCATGGGTCATTTGATAACAATCTCCGAGCTAAACATAGGTAGGGTTGTGCTTGTGCACATCTGACCCCTTGACACTGCCATTTGCCGGAGCTCATGGGGTACTGGGATAGTGTAGTAAAAATTTCTATACAATCATATATTTATGTGTTAATCCTTAACTTCCTTTGCACTTGATGAGATGGGTAATCGTATCAATGAGCTTGAGCAAAGCATTAATGATCTGAAGGCTGAGATGGGAGCTGAAGGATCTCCATCACCAATGACAGCTTCAAAATCTAAACCAGCCGAAAGCAAATCACA
Source organism: Silene coronaria (assembly GCA_028566215.1). Taxonomy (NCBI): domain Eukaryota; kingdom Viridiplantae; phylum Streptophyta; class Magnoliopsida; order Caryophyllales; family Caryophyllaceae; genus Silene; species Silene coronaria. Next base: position 8,872 of record JAOWBH010147169.1, on the reverse strand, counting down.
AGAAGCATCTGAAGAAATCTAAGTGAAGTTCGGTCAAGTTGCATATGAGTACCTGTTTTTCTACCCCGTACTTAAGTTGGGAGATTCAGACTGAAAATATGCTTTTCGGAATTCTGATCACTACAAATAATTGTATTTAGACAAGGATGGTTTGGGCGCTGTCAACTGTGTTTCTATGTCCTTAAATTATTAATGAATGTTTATTAGTGAATGGAGTTTTTAAGTATATTATCGGTGTGTCCTAGGAAACAGTTTCACAACTCTCATTGGTTTTGACGTGAGTTTTGATTTTAGCCATCTTAAACTTCTGCACAACAGCACGAGTATTGATTTTAGCCATTGATTTTCCCTGCACCCTTTTATTGATGTTGTGCCATAGATTCTCAATTTCGCAAACACCACCAAACAGTTGGAATGTGATAGCATGATAACAACATTGAATGAAAACATGACACGTGGAAGAGTCTCGGGCAACTTGGCGTTTGTTTTGATATGCAACATATACGAATGCAGGAGGAAAAACGTTTTATATACACAAGTAATATGATACTTCTTAACCCGTCTTTGACTTAAGACGGATAGTGCCGTTTTAAATGAGAATTTGTGTCAGCAAATAAAGTGTAAAAAAGAATCGATGTTTATAGCATCCAATATCCTAGAGATTTACTTGGCAAAAAAAAAAAAAAAAAACCTAGAGATTTGCTTTACAGGCAGGCACAAAGGACAAGGTTAAGATCAGTCATACACAGTTAATACTCCGTATAATTTAACAAACTATCCAAATGCCAAAAGGTTAACCCAAAAGAATGTGGGAAGATAAGAGTAACAGCCTCATTTTTCAAGTTGGCTCAGCAAGTCCTCCATCGCAGGAAGCTCTGATACAATTTGTTGCCAGTCGGGCATTCCCTGAAAAATGAACACGGACGAGCTAACAACTTTTAGTAGTCTATGATGTAACCAAAAAACTGAAAATATGTAAAAGAAACATGCTTCAAATCCATGAAACAAGGATTTCAAGAACCACAGAAGCAAGTATTTTGAAGATGATAAATTCAAGACAACCTAATAAGTAATAAGAGTAATAATTTCCTTTCCCTCCACATCTTTGAATTTCCAACGCGTCATTGGCACATTTCTACTGAAATTGTGTCCGTGGTTTACCATAAATTTAATAGGAAATATTATTGACACTGATTTCAGTGATCCCACATTCCCAGCGACATCATAGTATCCATATATCCCAGGTAAATAATAAGATAGCAGGATTGTCGGAAGATGGTTTTGGAGTGTCAATACTCAATAGCAACTCCTTTTTGTGTACAGCATAATTTCCCACCAAATTAGGTCTAATGAAGAATTGACAAATTCCAGAGCAAAGAGTATAGTCCAAGTGACTTCTTCATAACTACAGTTATCAAAAACAGAATCATGTACAAAACCATCAGAAACTCACCCTGCCAGATCTGCGGATACGACCATCTAGGCGCAGTAATATGTACACGTCCTCACCAGGTGTAACTCCTTCAGATTTTTGTTGGTCCTTTATCCACCTGAAATAAAGATATACCGATGAACAAACATGAACGTGCATCTCAATGCAAACATACTAAATATCGTTTATTTGAGAAATTATTTTGGTTACGGTTGCATGAAAGAAAATTTGTCTCTTCATTTCCCGCCAACCCCACTTGCTATCTGCACAAAAGGAAATTATAATTCACCATTTCACCCCCTAAATCTCTCCATCTAAGCAATGCTAGTCTCCTAAATCATGATGAAAGCCATCCATAGTAAATTAATCCTTATGGAGAGTGGAGACTAATCATATGATTACACTCCTAAGACACAGAAGAATAAGAATTTTGCAAATTTTGACAAATCAACTACCACTAGCTTTATTCCCAAATATCAATCAAGAACAATAATAGAAATTTGTAATACGGAGATGAAACGTTAGCTTCAAGCCTTCAAGTAAATGAAAGTGATATATTCTTACAATGCTAAAGTGATGGCAGGAAGACCAATAATGCAAAAGCCAACAAAAAATGCATTAAATCATACTTTCATCATTTTTTACAATCAATTTCCTTATTCGATTCAATTTCCATGGAAGGGGGTGATGTCATTTGTGTAGAGGCCCTGCTGATGTTGACTATGGCGGTTTACTATATCCGGATGATCTCACAAAGACACATTTTTTATCACATCGTTTAAGTCAAGGTTCATTAGAAATTATCAGAGATAGAATTCTTAAGATACAAATCGAAAGCAGCGCGTGTTAATAATTGGAATTATATCGCCTAACTAAGCTTGACGGGCATGTGAGAGTGTGACGCAACTGTCATGTTCCTTGTTGATGATCGATTCAGAAAACCAGAATACAGATAGTTAAGTCACCTTTCCCATTCTCCTGGAGACACCGCCTCGGCCTTGAACCGAACCTCAGCTTGCAGCTTTGATTTTGCAGTTACAGACTGAGCTCGTTTCTCAAATTCATCCTGCGACGAATATAAGAACATAAAATATACTGGTGTTTCGGATTGTTAAGAACTGAGTGGGAACATATTTTTGTAATTACTGGATGTCATGATCAGGACATAGCTGACAACTTAACGTTTACTTAGTTCTATTCTCTGAATTCGTATCGTTTACTTTTGTGGAAGAAACCGAAGTAGTCTCCTTGCTTTTTAAGTTCAAATTCCTAAATCTGACACATCTTCTAATCCTCACGTAATCATTGCTGTTTTCAAGGGCACTCCATAGACTCATTGTTTCACCCCAAAATGGATATTGCAAAATCCAAAGAAGCGACTGAAAGGGAAGTGGTGAGAGATCAAGTAATTGAAGGCCTGAAGGGAGTAGTAGTTCAAAGTAAGATTTGGAAGAAACCTCACCCCTATAGAAGGAAGAGCAGCAGCAGTCTTCTCAGAACTTCCAAAGCCTTTCTTCACTACTGGAGCTGCCTTGCCTTCACCCCAAATGACAGGAACTAAAAGAACACCTCTTCTAAGGAGCTCAGTCCTAAACTTTTCGGCCTTTCGCATTGCTAATGAAACACTCTCCTTTCTCCCAGCCAGAATTACCTAAATGTTCCGCTAATAAAAGGAATATTAGAACACACGTAAGGATGTATAACAAGAAAAATGATTAGCTCAAAATGAAGGCAATGCCCTTTCAGGAAAAAACATATTATAAGAAAATTTATCAGTTTTGAAACTTGTTATGAGATGCTCTCTGTCTCAGAGGATAGTACTTATTTACTTTGGCCTGTTTCATCCAATAGTTTACATTTCGTTTTAGCCATGTGTTGTGTGGTGGAGAGTGAGTGCTGGACTATTGAGTTCCTACTTCATATGCATATGCATCCATAAAAAAAAATATATTGATCCAGAAGAAAACGTAAACTATTTGACAAGACCGGAGGAGTAATAAAAAGGCATATAAACTCCAGTAGGCTTGGGCTGCAATAAGAACACTATTATGCAAGTATCTGATAGTGTTCTTAAAGACAATCCCCTTTTAAGCTCATGGCTGCAATATCTTAAAATGAATAGAGGGTCACATTTATAATTCACATGCACTTAGTTTATTTTGCAAAAACAGTTTTGTTCAAGAAATTATTGAATGTGAGTCAGAATATATGATAAATACATTCAGCACTAACCGGTCTTGCAGTATCTCGCAGCTGCACAAGTTCCACCACGCGGTTTGTAGAAAGCCGTAATGGTAACCTTGACAGAGTTTCATTTCGAGAAATTTGCGCTAGCTGCTCCTCCTCTTTCTTATTCTCCCACAAAAATAATGCCACCAGAACTACAAAACCTGCACATTGCTGATTTCACAGCTACATCATACTCAAGAAACATGTTGATACTTCACATCAAAAACAGATTTATGGAAACTATTCCCAGAGATTTGCTTTAATGGTAAGCCAAAACCACTACCAGACAGCATATAAGTTCTCTCCTGAGTTACCAAGCGCCAAAAAAATACAGTGTATATTAGAGAAAAAAAGATGTCTAACCTCCAATATTAATGCCTGCATTTGTAGCTGTGTTTACAAGATCAGGAGCATTATCTCCTCCTTGAATTGCAAGGATTAACCGCGGTATTGTGAAAAAAGTTGAAATTCCTGCAGCTGCGGCAAAAGCCACATAGAAGAATCTTCTAACTCCACGGAATGGAGCTTGGACTTCACTAATGAGCTTGAGGTCTCTCCTGAAACTATAGCCTATATCCTCACCACCAAGTCTTGCCTGCATTTTGGATAAAAAAGTGAGAATATGTGAGAGCGTCAAAAACTGAGAACCCAAGAAAGTAATGAACCATATCTTGAAAGTCCGAAACTAGTATACTCTCCATTCACTCCTACTACATTCCGTATGATACATAGGAGGGGTAAATTCATGGACAGTGTAGGTAAAACGAAAAGTGAATGGAGCGACTATATGTGAGGTCCATTGTCCATATAAACAATACTCAAAATTTAAAAAGAATCACAAAAGTTTGCCATTGACCTCTTCTTGCAACTCCTTGAATTCTGGTGTTGCTCTGAATGAAGCCAAATCTGGATCATTGAGGATGGTACCAAATTTGAGATCATATTCTTTAAGAGCAGTGCGCAAACACTCAGCAGCTTGCTTTCCTTCACCCCTACCTCAAGGAGAGAGGATACTAAAAATGTCAGCTGGCTGATGCATCGATAAATACTTGTAAGATGAAAACAGAAAATAAGGGAGTTGACTACTGAAGGTTAATTGGTGTAGGAAGTAAGAGACTGAGTACATTGAACCCATTGTTTCAGAAAGATGTGGATACAACACACATGAACGTGGCTAAAATATTCAGAGAGTTTGAGTTTCAAGTTTTGATCATTGTTTCCTATTTCAAATACTACAAAGTACAAAATGGACACCTCCAGTACAAAACCAATTATATGCGGTTTATCTTGGAATTTTGAAGTACATTGTAAATTATCAATAGTACGCAGTAAACAGTCAATATAAGTCCCAAAACATAATTGATAGCCAAGCCCCTTCTAACTATTTTTTTTTACAAATGTACACTACACTTATCGTATAGTGCCTGATCATTGATCAACTCAATGACAACCTTTGAGTAGATTACGGATATAGTCCAGAAGGAACATAGAGATCTACCTGTAAGCATGACAACATGCTTTATTGTAGAGTGCTGCTTGAGATTCCATAACATTAGGATTCAAGGTAAGGGCCACATCGAACTGTTCTAGAGCTTCTCTAACCTGCAAATAGTAGTAACAAATAGGTCAGACACAGTATCCTAGAAAATTCAGTTCAAGATCAGCGTGATCAATAAGATACAAGAACTTTCTAAAAGAAAATACACTAACATCAATAAAGGCTTGGACCTAAAATAATTTGCAGTAAACATGAACTATCGTATGGAACAGTCAATGTGGACTTGTGGGGTGGAAATTACCTAAACAAAAAATAGTAGGAAAAGCGAAAGAGATGGAAGTTGGAGAGAAAAAAGTGAGAACAAAAAGTGTGAAGACTTAAACAATAATGTCGAGGAAAGCTTAGAGGAGATGCAAACGAGAGAAAGATGTGTGATGATAAACAAAGGAAAGGGTATGAAAAGTAATAGGTTGTGCTTGGATAGGGGGATTTGGAGGGAAATGGAGGGAGGTGATTTCTTTTGTTTGGTTCACAAGATGAAGGTGGAGCGATTTAGAGGGGAGGGAAATCGGATCCCACCATTTCTCTTAAATTAAAATCTCTCATACAAAGGAGAGACTTGGAGGGAGAGCTTTCCCTTTCCCCTTCCCTTCTCTTTTTTTCTGTTCCTCCTCCCCTCTCAGCCCTATCTATCGTCTTTTCCTATCCAGATAAACCTTAGGGAAGAGAACAAAGAATAGATGCAAATACAAAGAAATTTGAAAATGGCTGCAAATTTATCATTGCTAACATCACAATTCTCCCTCTGCCCCGGCCATTTGTTAACCTATTTCATTATGAGATATCTCTATCTATCTTGACAATACTGTTAGCCTGTAAATTGATCCATCCATCGTACAATTTGATTGACTTCTCATCCAATAACAATAGCCATAATCGGTCTCCTCCTTACTCATTGTCTTAGTGTAAAAAACAATGGTAAACATATGCCTAAGACAGAGTTGCAGATTAAATATATCTGAAATTAGATACTCTTTGCTTGCGAATCTTTAGTCTCATTTTCATGTCTCGTATTGTGTCCCACTACCTCTCCTTTTGATGAATCATCCTTAATCTTACCAAAAGATTGCGTAAATCATAATAATTGGATGGCGTGTCAGAAAGCCAAGGCAATGGAACACAAGATGGTACACAGAGTGTGACAAAGGATCCGCTCTCGTCTCCACATTCACTCAACCCAATATCAGCAGAACTAATTCCTGATCCCTATCAATCTACAATTGCATTAGCATTAAAGAAAACACTTTTTCTGACAGACTAGCAATATCCAAGGTTTCAAACAGAGAGTGTCTGCCCACAAGGGTGGAATCTAGTGGTAAAAACATGGGTGAGAATCCCATGGGTCTGAGGTTCGAACCCCTGCAGGAGCAATTCTGTGGGAGTAATACGGCTGCATGTCACCCTGGTATACATCCGATAGGTTTACCCATTGTGCACCTAAGGTAGTGGCTGCGGGTCCCTTCGTTACCAAAAAAAGATGTAACTAATTTCATCAATTGCACACAACTTTCATCACAAGAATCAAAAAATGAAACTACCCATTTCAAAATTATCATCAATACAGCAAAGAATCATCAAAAGGCAAGTAACCCAGATCAGAAAACCTCATAATTTTGAAAATAGAAAAAGAAAGAAAGAAGAGAAACAAACCCTTCCTTTGGAAAAAAGAGAAAGACCCAAATTAACACATGATTCAGCAGTCTGAGAGGTAGTCTCTTGTGATGATGATGGTGAAGAAGAAGAACAAGTAATGTAAGAAAGTTGAACCCTGTTTTGTGCAGCTGAAGTTCTGGGTATGTTGGTAAGAAGCCATGTTTTTGCTGTAGGTGTAAAGGTTGAATCTTGAGGTATTTTTGATAAGGAGAAGACAATTTGGTGTGGATAAGCAAATGAAGTGAGTGCCATTGCTAGATTTGAGTAGTGATCTTTTAAGGTTTATGGTTGAGACTTGGGAGTTTGAGGTCACTCTATCTAATGTACAATTGCAACTGATTGACTGATTGTCACATTTGTCAGTCTCGTCACTCGTGGATGGTATTCGTGAAAAACTGAGAAATCGGATTGGGTGTGGTTCGGGTTCTTTTTATGTCCTATATTAGGGTATTAATAACGGTGACTTCGTAGATGTGTATGAGTTTATAAACGAACTTTTCTCTTAGATGGAGGCAATATTGTCAGGATCGGGATTCTACTTGGATTGATGGAGTGGGTAGGATCGAGTCGGTAGAATCGTAAGATTCTACAAACTCACTAAATATAGTTTTTATTTCGTAAAAACATACTCCTTCCATTCAACTCCACGTGGTACATTTCTATTTTACACACTATTCACAAGTAAGTATTCAACTCCAATTTTCTACTCAATACACAAGTGAAAATATATTGATGTTTGATCTTGTTTGATTCGTCTTTAGAAACACATTAAAAATATCTAATTTTTATAATTTTTGCAAATACGTAGTTAAAGATATTTCCGATGCAAAAAATGCCTTGACAAACGTGATAAAAGAAAGGTGTAGTGTGGAGGGAGTAAATTTTAAGTGTCTATATTAAGCATATGAATCAGGTAGCACAGTTGATAAGAGATCTAGTTTTATTGTCTGGCATCCCGTGTGACTTCAAGTTATATGTTCATGTCTTAACCATTGGGTTACTAATGGTGATTGATTTATATATAACCAAAAATTACTAAATATTAGTGACATCTTTTACTATAAAGGAAAAAAAAAATAGATGTACAATTGACATTTAAACCATTAATTATTTTATATTTTTCATTACTTTATGCAAAAAAATTAAATATGTTAAAGTGCATCATAAAATGGAAGTTTTTTTATCAAAAAAAAAAAAACTTGTGCCTCCCTTTATGCCAAATCCTGCGTCCGCCACTGATGACAATTGGGTCATCCGGATTTGTTACAGGTCGGGTTAAAGCGGATGAGGTCATATAGAATTCGGATTGTGTCGGGTCAACTGCCGGCTTGGGTCGGTTTCGAGTCACTACCAGAGTACTGGGTCAAGTTATAAACATATATTTATTTTACTTTTAAGCTTAAACAATTACTCGTAAAATGAGTACCACTTTGGTGTTTCTGAGAAACACTAACGTGATCATTGTCCCTAATTGATTTTCCATCTTTACGGATGCTCTTACTTTCTATATGACAATGCTGATAAAGAGCAAATAAAATTTATTTTGATAAATTAGCCCATACGTGTTATATAGAAATAATTTCTAAAATAGTTCAAAAAAAAAAGTCAAATAACAAACATATCCTTATTCTCAAGTCTTCACATTTGAGTCAAAGTAATACTGGACTCAAGTTAATAAGATTGAGCTTATATGAATAATAAGCAATAATATATTTGAAAAATGTACGTGATACATCTCAAGTTTGACATTTTGTTCGAAATACCGAAAATTTTTGCCCGGAAAACTTTAAGAGGCCATAAATCCTGTTTACAAGCTCAGAAAATGGGATCCTTTACCAAAAAGACCATAAGAGCGAAACTATTCGCCAAAATAACCATTTTACAAATTTATTCTCCAAAATAGCAGTTTGCACTCAACTACTTTCCAAATTAACCAAAATCAACCCTAAAGCTATGAAAAACCTTTTGTTACATCTTCACCATTGTCCACAGGGCAATTA
>JAOWBH010147159.1:0-12583 GCA_028566215.1 Silene coronaria | reverse complement strand
ATGTAGCTTCAACATTGCCTTCAACTTAGCCTCGGCATCTTTATGGACCAATTCATCTTTTGGCAACGGAATTAAATACAAAGGAAGATAAGGATTAATACCGTACACAATTTAAAATGGTGAATGACCTGTTGCATGAGTAGGCGACCTGTTATAAGCAAATTAGCATTAAAAAGTTTGAGGTCCCAATCTTTTTGTGAAGTGGAACGAGCTACCCTGTAGTTAAGCCCCAAACCTACCCATTTTTAAGGGCCTCATCAGATTGAGGTCCCGATCAGAATCCGAATAAACTATGAGGAAGTGTTGGGTCTAGGAACTTATGTTATGAGTCGAGAACACTGGGAGAATAAAGAAATGAACCAATAAGGAGATCACATGTCCAAGAAAACAAATTCAAAGGGGACAAAGAGGGGTTTGCACGGTTACAAAGGGGGTCACAAGTCCCTTTCTAACATTTCCCATTTTGGTGGAATCTTTTTATGGGTTTATCTCCGTGTTCTAACTCTTAAACAAGAATGGTGAAGCATCTTTTGATAGTGACAAGACCCTTTACACGGTTATGATGGAATATTTGTCCCATTAGCTTGTTTTATTTTCTTGTATTTTATCATTTTAACTTACATGTTGTGAGGTCCTTGTCCTAGCATCGATTTTTGTAAACAATTAAAGGCCTTTTGGCCGGACCTACTAGAGGGTTTTAAGCCCTTAGATTAAGTTTCCTTTGTACGGTGGAGATCTTATTGCTTGGCTTATAAAAGCAAGGACTCCTCCCATTGTAAAATTCAGATTGAGTTTATGAAAAAAGAGAATTCGAGTCAAGCTTAAGCTTCTCAAAACCTATTGTTTCGTGCGTGGGGCTCCATTGCTGTGTGCTTGGGGGACGGGTAGGAACTTAACCGCTGTGTACTTAAGTTCTTATTCATTCTTGACCCTTGACTGCGTGTTGGGTTAAGTCATATCCTTTAATTTCCTTGTCAAATTAAATCAAAAATCACAAAAATTTCGAGAGTTTTTAACTCCACCAAAACCGTGTCATTTAAGTGTCCAAATCGTGAGTTTTGAATCCATTTTCGAGCTCAAAAATCAATCATATTTCAAAGTCCGAAAGTTTTATTCCAAATTGGTATCAGAGCCTAACCAAACACAATTCTATTGTTGTGTTAAGTTATTCTTTAAAAATCCAAAACCACCAAATTAAAATATGAGCGACAAGAGAATGGAAGGCCTTGAGTTCGACATGCACCGACTCAACGTGAAAAGTGATATTGTACTAAAATCCCTCACAACCATCTTGTCTAACATTCCTACGTCAACAAGTCGCGGGGGAAGCCGAGAACTACATGGATGAGGTCAAGGTCAAAGGGAATACGAAGTAGCGCATCACTCGGACTCGGACATCTCCATGACCGAATACTCTCACGAGGAGACCACCGAGGATTCAGAGGTAGGAATTCCCGATTTTTATGGTAGTCTTCGCCCCGAAGACACCTTAGATTGGCTTGGGATTACCGAAAGATTCTTTAAATCTAAGTCTTAATCGGATTCTAGGTGTTTTAAAATTGTTGTCCCAAAGTTTAAAGGCTACGCCTCTATTTGGTATGACAATTTGAAAAACCAAAGGTGGAGCGAAGGTAAGGAACCCATCAAGACTTGGAGTAAACTTAGGGAGAAACTTAGTGGTAAGTTCATTCCGAGAGAACCCACTCAGGATTTGTTTAGTAAACTCACCCGATTTAAGCAAGAGCAACAACCCCTTAAGTTGTACCCTCGAGAAATTGAACAACCCGCCTTGCAATGCGAGCTTAAGGACAAGCCCGGGCACGGGATTTCTAGGTTTGTCGAAGGGTTAAATGACGAGATAGCTAACAAAACCAAGGTACAACCAATGTGGGCTTTTAATGAGACCATCAATTCAATCACAAGGGTTGAACGGATGGAAAGAGGAGAGGGAACCGAAGTCATAGGCAAACCCGCGCAAGGGTGCCCCACTACCGAAAATTCCAAGACAAAAAATCCGTCCTTTTGTTTGAAGACTCCTACACTCGACAAAGGGAAAGCCCCTGAGATGCCACTAAGGAATATCACTTCCCATCAACGGTGTTTTCAATGCCGAGAATATGGTCACCTTGTCAAAGAATGCCCAAATAAGGGGGGGGGCCTAGTAACCTCGAGGTGATCCATTAGGAAGAAAACGAGTCTCTCGCATGTAATGAGTGGGAAGAGCAAGATGATGACTCGGATAAGGAAACGGCTAAGTCAGATATGAACCTCGGTTTGGTTACACGACAAGTAGGGCAAGTACCACGACAACCATTCCCGGAGCTAGACCAAAAGCAACAACTTTTTCGGTCTAAGTGTAACATCAAGGGGAAGATTTGCAGCGTGATCATTGACGGAGGGAGTTGTGCTAATGTGGTGTCAAATTCTCTTGTTGAGGAAATCACTTTGCCTACTCTTAGTCATATGAGTCCGTATAAGTTAGGGTGGCTCCACCAAGGAGTTCAAGTGAAGATTGATAAACAATGTTGGATCACTTTCTCCATCGGCCAAGATTATGTGGACACAGTCCTCTGTGATGTCCTACCCATGGATGCGTGCCACCTCTTACTCGGTAGGCCGTGGGAATTTGAAAGGAACTCGACTCATCACGGGAGGAGCAATACCCATACCTTCGACTTTGGGAACAAGCAAATCACCCTCTTACCACTATCACCCACTATAGACGAATGTTCAAAAAAAAATCTGATGATCAAGGGTACAAGAGTCACCATTGGAGGGTTAGAAGGAAAGATTTGGCGTAGCATGTGAAACACGGATGTCCGTAAGGATGGATACAATTCTGGCTCCCAAGAGATTCCGACCTACGGTGAGGGTTTAAGCCATATCAAGCATAATTATTCCTCGAATAGCGATGCAATTGATGAGGGCCTAGGGAAAAGTGAATCCATTCCAAAGGAGGTCTGAATGTACGGCGAAGGCTTAGGCAATATCATGATGAACTACTCCGAGGATGTCATTGAACGGAGTTTAGAAAAGGTCAAGTCCGAGTGTGAGTCCCTAGAAATTCAAACTTGTGTCGAGGGGTTGAGTAAACTCAAAATCCACCGCGAAACTCGCATACGCCATGAAGGGGGGCTAAGTAAGGTCAAACACAAGTCCAAGCGCATCAAGACCATGGTCAGGAAATTCATGATCATTAGAGGCGACCATAAGAGAAAATTGTCCAAAATGAATCCAAGTATCTTGTGGAGAAAGGGCACGGCTAAAGAGTCGGCCCAAAAGGCGCGCGAAGTTCACAATAACAATGACAACGAGGCATCGATCCCGTACTATGAATGGTTCGAAGGAACTCATCTCAAGGGTTTGAGGGTAAACCCTTTTCAAGAAAGGGGGATTGGAATAAAACAAATGATGATCACAAGAGCCAAATCCTAATCGGTTTCAAGAACCTTTTTCAGTCAAGGTTCAAACCGAAATCCAAATGAACCTTGAGAAAGTATGGGGGCCCGGGAACTTTTGTCAAAAGACCTAGAACGATTGCGAAATAAATAAATAAGTCAACACGAATTCACACGGTCAAGAAACGCCAATCAAGAGGGTCGAAGAACCTTTTGCACGGTTGGAGAGGGAGATCACAAGTCCCTTTCAACCTTTCCCAAATAGGTGGAATCCTTTTGTGGGTTTATTCCTATGTTCTAGCCTTTACATGAGGATGTCAAAGCATCTTTTGAAGGCGACCTAACCCAACACAGATACAAAGGGATCCGTCCCATTAGCTTGTTTTTCTCCAATTTGTTCTTTAGCATCTTAACTTTGTATGTTTTAAGGTCCTTGTCCTAACATCAATTTTTGTAAACAATTAAGGGCCTTTTGGCCGGACCTACTAGAGGGTTTTAAGCCCTTAGATTAAGTTTCCTTTGAGCGGTGGAGATCTTATTGCTTAGCTTATAAAAGCAAGGATTCCACCCTTTGTAAAATTCAGATTGAGTGAATGAAAAAAGAATTCGAGTTAAGCCAAGAAGCTTCTCAAAAACCCATTGTTTAGTGCGTAGGGGATCCGTTGATGTGTGCTTGGGGGACGGGTAAGAACTTAACTGCGGTGAACTTAAGTTCTTATTCATTCTTAACCCTTGACTGTGTGATTGGGTTAAGTCATATCCTTTTATTTCTTGTTTAAATATAATAAAAAACAACAAAAATTTCGAGAGTTTTTAACTCCACAAAACCATGAAGAACAACCCTCAAAACCGTGTTGTTCATCATCATTCTTTGTGTCAATTTCGAGCCATATTTCAAATCCTAAAAGTTTTATTCCAAATTGGTATCAGAGCCTAACCAAACACAATTCTATTGTTGTGTTAAGTTATTCTTTGAAAATCCATTTTCACCATCATCTTTTTCACAAAATGCCCATGAGAGGAGAAAGAATGCATGGTCTAGAGTTGCAAATGGACCGACTCAAAAGGCAATCAGATTCCGTGTTCGAGTCCATTCAAGCACTCAAGGCGCGTTTTCCGATACCGTCACTAAATGAGAGAGGTTCACGCCCTAAGGAGCAACCTCAAGAAAACGTGGAACTCAAGAAGAAATTAGATTCCATACTCAAAACCATTCAAACACTCAAGGCACGTTTTCCAACACCGTCACTAGACGAGAGGGAGTCACGTCCTAAGGAGCAACCTCAAGAAACCGTGAAGCTCAAGAAGGAAGGAATAGGTGTGTCGAGCGGGGGATTGAATCTTGCCACTTGGAAAATGATGCATGCCCAACCTCAACCACTTTAACAAGACCAAAGACAACAAATCTTTAGGTCTAAGTGTACCATCAAAGAGAGGGTGTGTAATGTGATCATTGATGGAGGGAGTTGCATCAATGTAGCTTCGAATACTCTTGTCGAGAAGCTATCTTTACCCACGCAAGATCACCCATATCCTTACAAGTTGAGATGGCTCAACAAGGGATTCGGGGTAAGAGTTGATAAACAATGCTTAGTTCCCTTTTTCATCGGGAAAGGCTATGTTGATGAGGCCCTTTGTGACATCTTACCAGTGGAGGCTTGTCATTTCTTACTAGGGAAACATTGGGAAACTAATAGGGATTCCATTCACCATGGGGGGGATAACACTTATACCTTCAAGTTGGGCTCAAGAAAAATCATTCTAGTCCCTCTACCACCCGCCGCCAAGCCCATCATGCCATACTCCATAACCGAATCCTCCAAGGAGGTCCTATTGCTCAATGAATCCGAAATGGTACGAGAATTTAGAGAAGAAAGTGTCACCTATGTGTTGGAGGCCAAGGAACCACTTGAAGAAGGAGGCGTAACACTTCCTAAAGAGATTCATAAACTTGTGCAATATCATGGCGGTGTGTTTCCAAGTGAGCTCCCAAGTGGGTTGCCTCCTCTTAAAGGCATCGAGCATCAAATTGATTCCATCCCGAGGGCTACATTACCTAACAAAGCCGCCTATAGGAGTGATCCCCAAGGCCACTCAATAGCTACAACAACAAATTGGAGAACTCATGAGTAAGAGGTTTGTGAGAGAGAGCCTTAGACCTTGTGCCGTACCCAATCTACTCGTGCCAAAGAAATATGGTTTATGGAGGATGTGCCCCGATAGTAGAACCATCAACAACCTCACCATCAAGTATAAATTTCCTATACCACGGCTAGATGACAACTTGGACGAGCTTAGTGGGGCTTCATTGTTTTCAAAGATTGATCTAAGGCGAGGTTATCATCGGGTGAGAATCAAGGAAGGAAACGAATGGGAGACCTCTTTCAAAACCAAGCATGGGATTTACGAATGGCTCGTGATGCCATTTGGTATATCCAATGCACCAAGCTCTTTCATGGGGCTTGAGACCGAGGTCCTTAGACCTTATTTGGGTCGATTCATGGTTGTCTATCTCGACGATATCTTAACCTATATCCCATCCAAGGAAGAGCATCTCAATCATCTTGAGATCCTATTTGAAGCCCTTAGAACACACAAACAATATGGCAAACCGTAAAAGTGTTCTTTCATGAAAGGTGAAGTCCAATTCTTGGGTTTCATTTTCTCGAGTCAAGGCATTCTAGTTGATCAAGAGAAAGTTCATGCTAGTGAACGGAATTTGTTCAAAGGGGATCCCCATCCTAGGCCACGGTTCATGGTGGGTCATATAGGTCATGAGATCCTCGACATTACCAAGAATGATTACGGGAAGGATGCTATCAACTATTATCAAGAGTGCAAACCCGTTGGCCGTTTTGGAAAGGATTCGGACAAGTCTAAGTTCAAGGGCGTATGCTACACACGCCGGATCAAGAGAGAGTTGTCCGCTACTAATGGTACTCGTGAAAACAAGACGAAGAGAATGTCCAAAGGGAGTTCGAATTTCGTGAAATGGAAGGCCATGTTCCAAAATGGGGAAGCTAAGTTCAAGGGTGCTTGTGGTGTCCATAACCACAATGATATTAAATTAAGCTCCCATTATGAGTGGCTTAGCGAAAGTAAAGGCGAGGATTTGAGGGCAAATCCTTTTCAACAAAGGGAGGTTGAAGTGGGACAAGCCACCACTAAAATAAGTCCCAAACCGACCAATTTTAAGAGCCTCGTCAGATTGAGGTCCCGATTGAAATTCGAATAAACTATGAGAAAGTGTGGGGTCTAGGAACTTATGTTAAGGAGTCAAGAACATTGGTGACATAAAGAAATAAGCCAACAAGGAGATCACATGTTCAAGAAAACAATTCAAAGGGGACAAGGAGCTTTTGCACGGTTACAAAGGAGGATCACAAGTCCCTTTCAAACCTTTTCCATTTTGGTGGAATCCCTTTATTAGCTTATTTCCATGTTCAAGCTCTTGCACAAGAATGTCAAGGGATCTTTTGAAACTACCAAGGCCCTTACACGGTTACAAAGGGGCATTTGTCCCATTAGTTTGTTTCCTCTTCTTTTGTATTTTGGCATTTTAACTTGTGTGTTTGTAAGGTCCTTGTTTAGCACCGATTTTTGTGAACATTAGGGGCCCTAGATTTAGTCTCTTTGAGTGGTGGAGATTTATTTGCTTATCCTATAAAAGCAATCCTCCACCCTTTGTAAAAAGGCAGTTGAAGATTGAATGAAAAACCGAGTTAGCCAAGAGCTTTCCAAAAATCATTGCTTAGTGCGTGGATGCTCCATTGCTTAGTGCTTGGGGGACGATAATGATCTTTGCTTAGTGCTTGATCTTGTTCTAGTCTTAATCCTTGGCTTAGTGCTTGGATTATTTCATATCCCATTTCATTTTCTTGTTAAAAGTTCAATCAAAAAACAACATAAAAACAGCCCCAAAAACCGTGATAATCAAAACATTTTCGAGCCAAATTTCGATCATAATTCAAACTTCGAAAGTTTTATTCCAAATTGGTATCAGAGCCCAACCAAACACAATTCCGTTGTTGTGTTGAATCATCCTTGGGAATCCATCAACACTTTCAAAACAATCAAAAATAACCATGAGTGAGGAGGCGAGGCTAAACGGTTTAGAGGCACACATGACCCAACTTAATGAGAAGTATGATTTAATGTTGGAATCCCTTACGGCTATTATGAGCAACATTCCAACCCCGCCAAGAGGAAGAGGAGGCCCACGAGGTAGAGGGCGTGGACGTGGTCCCGTGGGAAGAGGAATAGCTCAAGAGGAACAAGTAGAGGAGCATCACTCGGACTCGGATAGATCCATGTCCGAACACTTCCATGAGGAGACCAACAAGGGCTTAAAGGTAGATATCCCCTATTTTCATGGTAGTCTAAACCCCGGGGATCTATTAGATTGGCTTAGGACTGTCGAGAGAGCCTTTGAGTTTAAGGCCTACTCAGATTCAAAATGTTTTAAGGTCGCCATTTTAAAATTCAAGGGATATGTCTCTCTTTGGTAGGAGAATTTAAAAAATCAAAGGAGAAGGTAGGGAAAAGAAACCATTAAATCATGGGTCAAACTCAAAAAGAAACTTAGTGACAAATTTATTCCTAGAGAGTATACCCAAGATATGTTCATCAAACTTACTCAACTTAAGCAAGATCAACAACCCCTTAAGTCCTACCTTAGGGATTTCGAACAGCTCTCCCTTCAATGCGAACTTAATGAAAAACCCGAAAAAAAAAATTGCTAGGTTTATTGAAGGGCTAGATGATAAACATGCGAGTAAGGTTAGGATGCAACAAGTGTGGACCTTCGATGAGGCCGTGAATCTAGCCATGAGAGTTGAAAGGATGGGGAAGGGCAAGGCCACGAAAGTCACGGTCAAGGCTACCCCAAGGTCCCACCAAACCGAGACCTCCCACCCCAATGAACCAAGTGTTCAATTCAAAACACCCACCATTGATAAGAGCAAAACCGTTGAGACCTCGCAAAGGAAAACCATACCCTTTCGGAAATGTTTTCAATGTCAAGGTTATGGGCACTTTGCCAAGGAATGTCCGACCAAAAGGGCTCTTAGTAGCCTTGAAGTGGTCCATTGGGGGGATGATGAGATCCTAGCTTGTGAAAAGGAAGAAGAAGTGGTCGTAGAGGTCAAAGAAAGTGAGGTTGTCGGACCGGATGAAGGTCTTAGCTTGGTAGCTTGTCGAGTGATGCACACACAACAACAACCCTTAGAGGAAGACCAAAAACAACAACTTTTTAGGTCTAGGTGTACAATCAAGGGGAGAGTTTGTGGCCTAATTATTGATGGAGGGAGTTGTGCTAATGTGGCTTCCAAGTCTCTTGTTGACAAGCTTGCCCTACCTACTCTCGATCACCCAAGTCCTTATGAGTTAGGGTGGCTTAATCAAGGCGTCAAGTTAAGGGTTGACAAGCAATGTTTAGTGTCCTTTTCCATGGGAAAAACTTATGTGGATGAGGTTCTTTGCGATATTCTACCCATGGATGCGTGTCATATCCTACTTGGTAGGCCATGGGAGTTTGATAAAAACTCAATCCATCGTGGTAAGGACAACACCCACACTTTCAATCACGGTTCAAAGAGGATTACACTCTCACCCTTACCACCATCCATGAATGAATGCTCGAAGGAAGTCCTAATGATTAAAGGACAAAAGATGACGATTGGCATGTTGGAGGCCGAAATTAGGCAAGGTATGAAGGTCAAGGGTGCACAACGAAAGTGTGATGAATCCAATCCTACAGGAGTCCAAATGCGTGGTAAAAATTCGAATGACGACAAGTTCCATTGTTCCATCAAGAAAGAAAAGGTCCATGATAGTAAACAAGGCTTGTTCAAGGGGGATTCTTCTCCTAGTCCACGGTTCATGGGGGGTCCTATTGACCATGGGGTCCTTAACAAGAATGATTATGAGGAGAATACCGTCAATTACTATCAAGAGTGCAAGTCCATTGGTCGTTTTGGGAAGAATTCGGTTAAGGCTAAGTTCAAAGGCGTCTACTACACACGCCTAGTCAAAAGAGAGTTGTCCACTATTGATAATATTCGTGAGCACAAATCGGTAAGAGTATCCAAAGGAAGTTCGAATTCCGAAAAATGGAGGGCCATGTTCCAAGGAGAAGGAGTTAAGTTCAAGGGTGCTTGTGGTGTCCATAACCACAATGATATTGGACTAAGCTCCTACTATGAATGGCTTCAAACAAGTAAGAGTGAGGATTTGAGAGCAAATACTTTTCAACAAGGATAAGTTTAAGTGAAAAGAACCGCCTTTAAGTCAAGCCCTAAATCGACCCGTTTTAAGGACCTCTTCAGATTGAGGTCCCGGTCAGAATTCGACTAAACTATAAGGAAGTGTGGGGTCTAGGACTTGTGTTAAGGAATCAAGAACCTTGTGAAATAAAGGAATGAACCAATAAGGAGATCACATGTCCAAAAGAACAAATCAAAAGGGACAAAGAGGAAGGTTGCACGGTTACAAAGGGGATCACAAGTCCCTTTCAAGCTTTCCATTTTGGTGGAATCTTCTTATGAGTTCAATTCCATGTTCTAGTCCTTACACAAGAGTGTTTGAAGCATCTTTGGTAGAATCTAGGCCCTTTACACGGTTAGAAAGGGACCTTTTTCCCATTAGTTTGTTGTCTCTTCTTTGTATTTTGGCTTTTAATTTGTATGTTGTAAGGTCCTAGTCCTAGCACCGATTTTTGTGACCAATTAAGGGCCCTTTTTGGCCGGACCTATTAGAGGCTCTTGGGACATTAGATTACTTTTGAATGGTGAGGATCCATCTTACTTCTTCTATAAAAGCAAGCCTTAACCATTTTTAAAAATCAGATTGAGTGAATTAAGAAAAGTTGAGTTAAGCTAGAAGCTTCTCTACAAAATCCATTGTTCAGTGCGTGGATGCTCCAACTGTTGTGTGCTTGGGGGACGGATAAGAATTTAACTGCTGTGTACTTAAATTCTTTTTCATTCTTAACCCTTGAGTGTGTGTTTGGGTTAAGTCATATCCTTTCTTTTCCTTGTCAAATTAAATCATAAAAATACCAAAAATTTCGAGAGTTTTATACTCCACAAAACCGTGTCATTCAAGTGTCAAATCCGTGAGTTTCGAGTCCATTTTCGAGCTTAAAATCGATCATATTCCAAAACCCGAAAGTTTTATTCCAGGTCCCCACAAGACAGTCGAGTGTCCAACGCAATGTTACAAAACATGCTTAGGAATGTCTTGATGGTGCGCTATCATCGGGAGTATGACGAGGACTCGAGTGATGACAAGGACCAGCCGCAAATGGGCTCGCTTCAGAGGATAAGTGCGATGGAAAAAGTCGAGGAAACCCCTGCCAAGAAATCCACGGGCTCATGTACGCGGACGGGCTCATGTACGTGCACGGGCTCATGTACGTGGACATGACAGTGAATAGGAGGAAGGCACGAGCAATGATCGACTCGGGCGCCACCCACTTCGTGACTAAAGATGGAGCCAATCGGTTGGGGCTGATTATGAATGATGGGAAAGGTAACTTGAAGCCTGTTAATGGGAAGATGAGACGTATCCAAGGAGTGGCTAAGAAAGTTAGGGTCCAAGTGGGCGAATGGGCGGGAGAGCTCGACTTCACCACCGTTACGCTGGCTCGGGATGCACTTCTCTCATCAGACAGCACTAGGGTTGAAACCAAACGACGGGTTAATGCTGGTGAAAGGGTCTTTCGTGGTGAAGACCGTGGACATGAGCGAGGACAATGGAGTTCCTCGGATATCGGCAATGAGGGTGATACCAACGCCGAAACGAGGAGCGACCATTACTACGGTACTAAGTGGCGTGGAAGACGAAACGAGAGTTTTGTCGCCTTGGAGAGGGGTAGACAATGAGGGCCAAAAGGCTCAAGAAAGAAGGCCTCGTGACATTAGAGGGCCGCGTCGAAGTGCTGATTCGACGTCCTGGTTTGAGGATCACGCGACCCAAGCGAGAAGGCCTTGTACCATTAGGGGGCCGCGCCGAAATGCTAATTGGGGAGGTAGTGAAGTGGCAATAGACAGGGTGAAGGTGCGTTGGAGTAAGCACTTGGAAAGATCACGAGAAGTGTCCCGTCGGGCAACTGAGAAATGGGATTTAGTGGAGTTTCCTGAAGGACCAAGGACGAGTGATTAACTTCGAAGACATGATGTTCGGCAACTTCCATGTCAAGGAGCTCAAGCCAAATCCTTGAAGGCAAGCCGATCATTGTGTGGTCAAAAGCTTGGCTACACGCCGAAGCACAATGAAAGCCAAACTTGAAGACGGGGTGGACGCCAGCACCTTATCAAGGATGTCTCATTCGAGAGTTTTGTGTTGCCGAGGGCGGCAACCAATGGCGGACCTGGGGATTGAAAAATGGGAGTGCACATCGGGAAAAAAAAATTCGAACAATATAGTAAATTATTAATGAAAATAATTTATCATGTTACTAGTGAGTCCAGTCGATAGTTTTGACTTGCTTTATTTATCTCTTCCAAAATAATGGAACTAATTTAGTGACAGTAAGTATAATGTCTAGAAAGTTAAAAATATTATACACATCCGAGGATATTTCATGTGCTAAAACCGCTTGGAAAACATCATTATCATCATCCCTAATCTACATCGACAAGAAGTAATAAAAGGGACTTTTGCATTTCATTAAGAAAATAACAAAGAAGTTAATGAAGACATAGAAGATTCACTTGTTGACAATAAGGAAGACAATGGTTAGTTCTTATGTTATTTTTAAGATTTCTAAAAAGACTCTAAAATAAAACTCCAACAATTTGAAATTAGGGTTCTAAGCTTGCTAATTTAATTACCTTTCGATCATCAAGAAAAAAAGGATTCAATTGAAAATTTCAAACTTATGGTTTTTTCATTGGGAAAAGAGTTATATTAAAAAGTAACTGACATTAATTACACAAATTACAATAGACAACAAAGAGAATTGCAAAAAAAAAAAAAAAAAAAAATCGAGAAGTATTTTGTTCAATTATAAACAAAAGGGATTAAAAGGGGTCCAGATTCTCTCCATTTCTCAAAAGAAATGGAAAGGCAAGTACCTATCAACGGTTTGGATCGCATCTTGACAACATCTAACGGTTGTAAATTTACGCATAAAAATAAAGGGAAATAAGGGTGAAAGAGGAATTTATTACTTAAAAAGATTG
>JAOWBH010147148.1:0-12584 GCA_028566215.1 Silene coronaria | reverse complement strand
CCCCAACCCCTACAAGTTAAGGTGGCTCAACAAGGGAGCCGAAGTTAAGGTTGATAAACAATGTCTGGTTCCATTCTCTATTTGAGGAAATTACGAAGATGAGATCTTGTGTGATGTGGTCCTTATGGATTCCTGCCACCTTCTATTAGGCAGGACATGGGAATTTGATAAAAGTGCCGTGCATCAAGGAATGAGCAATACCTATATATACCTTCAGGCAATGGAGTAAGAGGATTGTCCTAACTTCTCTACCACCAAATGTTAGGGAGTATTGCGGTCCTAATCTAGCAGAATCCTCTAGTGGAGTGGTATTTCTGTCTGAAGCAGCCATGATAAGGGAGTTAGAAGGAGAACAACCTATCTTCATTCTGCTAGTAAAAGAAACTGAAAGAGGAGATAATGGTTCCCTTCCAGAAGAAGTCAAGCCCTTGATTGTGTAGTACCATGATGTTTTACCCAAGGAGCCGCCAGCTGGGTTGCCCTCTCTAAGGGGAGTCAAAAATTAGATTGACCTGGTCCCTGGAGCTATGTTGCCAAACAAACCTATCTACAAGAGTGGCCCTAAAGCTACTGCTGAACTCCAAAGGCAGGTAGATGAACTCTTAAGGAAATGATTTGTGAGGGTGTCCTTAAGTCTCTGTGTTGTACCTGCTCTACTGGTACCCAAGAAGGATGGGAGTTGGAGGATGTGTACTGACAGCAGTGTAATCAACAACATTACTGTCAAGCATAGGTTCCCTATCCCTATATTGGACGACATGATGGATGAACTTTGTGGTGCCAAGGTCTTCTCCAAGATTAATCTCAGGCAGGGGTTCCAGCAGGTCGGAATCAGGGAGGGAGATGAATAGAAGACAACTTTCAAAACCAAGCTGGGGCTATATAAGTGGCTGGTGATGTTCTTATGGCTATCAAATGCACCTAGCACTTTTATGAGGTTGTTGACTGAGTTTCTTAGACCTTTTATAAGGAGGTTTATTATTGTTTGCTTTGATGATATCCTAGTTTATAGCAAGACCCAGTTTCAGCACCTGGGGCATTTGAGACAATTATTTGAAAAATTGAGGGAGCAAGTATTGTTTGAGTAGCTGGAAAAGTGTACCTTTATTAATGAGGTAGTACAATTTTGGGGGTACATTGTGTCTGGTAGAGGTATATTAGTTGATCAAGACAAGATTGAGGCTATTAAGACCTGGCCTATCCCTACCACCATCACTGAGGTTAGGAGTTTTCATGGTCTGGCCTCCTTCTACAAGATATTTATCTAGAATTTCAGCACCTTGATGGCCCTCATAACTGAGCGTATGAAGAAGGGAGGATTCATATGGACTGATCCAGCACAATATACCTTCAACAATGTTAAGCAGAAGCTTTGTAAGGCTCCCATACTGGTGATACCTGATTTTGACAAGCTATTTGAACTGGAATGTGATGCTAGTGGAGTTGACATTGGAGCAGTGCTGATCCAGGAGCAGAAACCCATAGCCTACTTCAGTGAAAAGTTAAGTCTTGCTAAATTGAACTACTCAACTTATGATAAAGAAATTTATTCTCTTATGAGGACCCTGATGCATTGGAGCCACTACCTGAAACCAAAGCCATTTATGTTGCATTCTGATCACGAGGCCCTGAAATACATTAATGGTCAACACAAGCTGAACCACAGAAATGCTAAATGGGTAGAGTTGTTGTAGTCCTACAGTTTCTCTAGCAAGTACAAGGGGGGAAATATATTGTGGTAGCTGATGCCCTGTCTAGGAGACACTCCATGCTGCTCACCCTGGAGCAGAAGGAGTTAGGGTTTGAATTTACCAAGAAGCTCTACATAGATGACCCTGACTTCTATGAAGATTGAGAGAAGTTGCAGAAGGATCCTTCCCCCGAGGGATCAAAACTAACCCTGTAGGAGGGGTTCTTGTTTAGTGGTAACAAATTGTGCATCCCTAAAGAATTCTACGTGGAGCTGTTGATCAAAGAGGTCCATTCAGGAGGGCTGGCAGGACATTTTAGAGTAGAAAAAATACTGAGCATCCTGCAGGAACAATTTTACTGGCCCAAGATGATGGGGGATGTTCAGTGCATTCTCAGGAGGTGTGCTACCTGCCATAGGGCCAAAAGCTCATTTCAACCTGGTCTCTACACACCATTACCCACACTAAATAGATCTTGGGAGGATGTGAGCATGGATTTTATTGTGGCATTCCCTAAGACGCAGAGGAACAATGACTCTGTCATGGTGGTTGTTGATAGATTCGGCAAGATGGCACATTTTCTGGCCTGCAAGAAACTGAAGATGTTGGAGAGGTGGCTGGGCTATACTTCAAGGAAGTGGTCAAGCTCCATGGGGTCCCTAAAACCATTGTCTCAGACAGGGATACAAAGTTCATGAGCTATTTTTGAAAGACCCTATGGAAGCTCCTCAATACCAAGCTACTGTTCAGTACCTCTCACCACCCTCAGACTGATGGTCAAACTGAGGTAACAAATAGGACACTTGGGAGGATCTTGAGGTGCCTAGTGAAGAAGCCCTTGAAAGATTGGAACCTGCAGCTGGCTCCAGCTGAATTTGCTTTTAACAGATCCCCCTTTTCCAGTACAAGTCATAGTCCTTTTGGGGTAGTTTATAGGTTTAATCCACTTATAACAATTGACATGTCCAATATCCCAAGGGAAGACATCAATTTTGATGCCAAGAAAAGAGTTGAGAAGATGCTAAAACTGCACAACCAAGTCAAGGTCCAGATTGAGAAATCTAATGAATAATACAAGTTTAGGGGTAAGGGTACTAGGAAGAAGAAGGAATTTTAGGAAGGAGATTTGGTATGGGTCCATCTCAGGAAGGAGAGGTACCCATGGAAGAAGAAAAACAAGTTGATGCCTAGGGCAGATGAGCCTTTTAAAATCATTGAGAAAGTTGGTCCTAATGCCTATAAGGTTGAACTGCCAGGAGAGTATTGTGTACTTGGAACTTTCAGTATTGGGAATCTGAGGCCATATTATGAAAGTGAAGAAGAGACTGTTGAAGATTTGAGGGAAAATCTTCTCCAACCAGGGAAAATTGATACAATAGTAACAAATCAGGGTCCTCATTCTTACAGCCTCCAGCAGGTCAACCTCCAGCAGAAACCAGAACAGTAGGAATCAGACAAAGGTCTAGGCCAGCAGGGAGTTAGAACCATACAAATTTGTCTAAGGGAAGGGACGAACCACCAGGTCCCACCTTGGCCAAATAAAACCTCACATAATTAGCTCATAATTGTTGCAGGACATCCAAGGGGAGTAGGACCAGAATTGAGCCAGAAAAGTAAAATAACTTGGAAAGTTAGTTTTTTCTTTTGGGCAAAAAAAGGCTGAACTTTGTAAATGAGGCTTTGTCAGATTTGTCAAAAGTTAAAGGACATAAGGACGAATGCATTTAATGCTCTTGTTATTTTTGCACCTTGCCCTTCAAGGTTTAGTAATAAGGCAAGATGCCAACCACAATATTCCAAATAAAATCAGATTTTTGTGCTTTATTTCAGAATATAGTTGTTGGTCTTTTAATGTATTTTGTTCTCTTATTGATGTAATTCTAGCCCTTGGATGTAACTTTAAGATGTGTGGAATGTATTCAAGGAGAGCCTCTATATAAGGGAGCCTCCTCATCATATTTCCTTTGACTTGAATGAATGAAAAACCTGAGATTTAATCTCTTATTATCAACTTGTGGTTTGCTTAGTTGAACCTTGTTCAGTAATCCGTGCTTTGCTTGATTGGTGGGTT
This sequence comes from Silene coronaria, assembly GCA_028566215.1. Taxonomy (NCBI): domain Eukaryota; kingdom Viridiplantae; phylum Streptophyta; class Magnoliopsida; order Caryophyllales; family Caryophyllaceae; genus Silene; species Silene coronaria. Next base: position 8,822 of record JAOWBH010147148.1, on the reverse strand, counting down.
AGTCATGTTGAAGTGTGCTTGTGCCTTACTTACTACACTCCTTCAAGATTAGCATTGCAGTTTCTGTTCTTAATCTATGTTCTGCTTGCCTAAGAAGAGGTTCTGGACAGCAGGAGTCTAATATTTGTGTCTTCCTTAAGATTAGTCTCTTGCTCCAATCATATAACTCACAACCCTCTTAGTTTACGTATCAGGTGATATACCATAATTCTCCTGTAGGATCAGCCACAAGAATCTTTTATTCGCCACCTTCGACAAGACTGATGCCCAATCTACTTCAGAACAACATCATGACGCCCTATTCATCACACTTTCCATAGAAAACTGCAACGTAAATAAGATCTTAGTAGACACTGGAAATTCAGTCAACCTGATCATGCTAGAGACCCTCCAAAACATGGGGTTCAACGAGAATGACTTGTCCAAGAAGGTCATCCCCCTGGTAGGCTTCACTGGTGAAACGAAGCATTCTCTGGAGAAGATTATCATCCCCACCTACGCTAGAGGAGTCAACAAGTAGGTATGATACTTGTTTATTGACGGGCCCTCCACCTACAACGTGATCTTGGGGAGACCGTGGATTCATGAGATGAGGGCGATACCTTCAACATATCACCAGTGTCTGATGTTCCCCACACCTTGGGGTGTGCAAGAGATCCGAAGAGATTAGGAGGATGCCAAAGATTGCTACAAGATAGCTCTCAAATAAATAGCAAGCCCTCATGCATAGAAACTACAGAGTCAGCACATTTAGGAGGAGTACATTGAGCCCCCTCAAGCAGAGGTAGATAAAGTCAACCTGGATGTGATGTATCTTGAAAGAACAATACTAATTGGATCAGAGTGTACAGGCAACATCCGTTAGAATCTCATTCAATTACTCTTTGCATGGTCGCACAACGATATGGTAGGGATAGATCCTATCATAATAACCCACAAGATGAGTGTCGACCCGAGTTATAAACCTATCTAGCAGAATAGAAGGAAGTTTGCCCTAGAAAGAAACCAAGTCATAAATCTGGAGGTAGACAACTTGCTTGCTGCAGGAAAGATCAGGGAGGTAAAGTACCAATAATGGCTATCTAATGTGGTGGTAGTCCCAAAGAAGAATGGAAAGTGGAGAGTATGCGTCGACTTCACGAATTTGAACAAAGCATTCCATAAAGACCCACTCCCTCTACCACACAGAGATGCCATAGTTGACTCTACTGCTGGACACAAGATGCTTACCTTCCTAGATGCATAGAGTGGCTAGAATCAGATCAAGATGCACCCAGACGACCAGGAGAAAACGACATTTAGGTTTGAGAGAGGTATTTATTGCTATAACGTGATGCCCTTTGGACTAAAAAATGCAGGATATACCTACCAAAGGATGGTAAACACAATGTTGAAAAATAAAATTGGCAACACCATGGAGGTCTACATCGATGATATGGTGGTGAAATCAAAGCAAGCCTCGCAACACATCATGCACATGGCCGATACATTCAACACCTAAAGAGAATACAAAATGGAGCTAAATCCGGCAAAATGAACGTTTGGATTTTCCTGTGGGAAATTTCTAGGGTACATGGTTACTCAGAGAGGAATCAAAACCAGGACCGAGCAGATCAGGGCCATCCTCCAGCTGGAATCTCCTCAGAAGACAAAATATGTGCAGCACCTGACTGGAAGAGTTACCGCCCTGAACAGATTCATATCAAGATCCTCAGACATGTGTAGATTATTCTATGATATACTCAAGAAGAGTCAAAGGTTTGATTGGACGGAGAAGTATGAAAGAGCATTCAACGAGCTAAAGCGCTACCTTAGCACTTCACCACTCCTATCAAAACCCGAACCAAGATAACCCTTATTCCTGTACTTATCCGTGACTGAGGTAGCAGTCAACAAGTCTTTGCTCCCTACAGAGACCAGGTACACCTCACTCGAGAAACTTGTCCTTGCACTCGTTACGGCATCCTATAAGTTGCGTCATTTCGAGTCACATGAGAAAGTCACAGGCTATCATGAGAAAGTCCGAGTTGTTAGGAAGAATGGACAAGTGGTCCGTACAACTGAGTGGTTTCGACTTAAAATTCATTCCCCGCACAACAATAAAGTCACAGGCTCTGGCAGATTTCATATCCGACTTCAGTCCAACCCGCCAGTCTCAGGCAGAGAAAGACATCCTCGCCCTAGAGGAGGATAAGGGAGAACAGGTATGGACACTGAATATGGATGGTGCCTCCAATATAAGGGGGACTGGGGTAGGATTGGTACTCAGATTACCTCAGGGAGGCCTCATCGTCCAGGAAGTACGTTGTGAATTTCGAACGACAAACAACGAAGCAGAGTATGAGGCTCTAATCCTAGGCCTCCATCTGGCCCTCGACCTTAAAATCAGACACATTGAGGTATGCAGTGACTCTCAGCTTATCGTGAACCATGTGAACATTTCGTATACAGCTAGAGCTTCCAAGATGCTGGCCTACTTGGAGGTAGCCAAAGATTTAACCCTTAAATTTGTTACATTCAACATCAAGCAAGTAGCCAAGGACCATAATATGGAGGCCGACGCTCTGGCCACCCTAGGGGCAACATTCAAGTCCAGCACAATCTCTACAATTCTCATTATCCACGTGCTGGAGCCTGCAATCTAGAAGGTCACCCAGGAGCAAGCAACATCCGTAGAAAGCAAAACTCGCACCCAAGGGTTGCGAGAGGCAGGAGTATTAAGCAACAAAACTAGTCAGGAGGCACTACAAGAAAAAGGTTTCGTAGCGATGGAACAATCCGTCGCAAAAATGTTATTTGCGACGAACTTGCGACGGGAAAGACCCGTCTCTATATTTCGTCGCAAAATTGAACTTTGCGACGGATTGTTCGTAGCAAGGTCTATCTGCGATGGAATTTGTCGTCGCAAAATTGAACTTTGCGACGGATTGTTTGTAGCAAGGTCTATCTGCGACGGAATTAGCCGTCGCAAACATATCTGCGACGCCATACCAAAATAATCCAAAGTCAATGTGTAAGTCAACCTTTGCGACGGATTTTCCGTCACAACCCCACAATCTTGCGACGGAATATCCGTAGCAATATATTTTAGCGACGGCCTGGAGAAGTTCAAAGTCAGCTACTGTCAAGCAAAAAGTCCACATTTGCGAAGGAAATTCCGTCGCAGGGTAAAAAAACTTCAACATGTCACAGCTGTTTCTGCTCCTCCCCATATCTATTGCAATTCATTTTCTGCATCTGCACCTGCAATGGCAGTATCCTAGAATTCCCAACAATTACCCTTTTGGGTTTCAAAAAAGAAATTCCCAACAACAACTTCTACGATACGAGATTTTAAAACAACATGTTTTCATATCATAAATTAAAAGGTTTACATAAGTCTAGACATACCACAATCTTAAAGGAAAGCAAAATATACAAGTCTTAAAAAGTCTAGAACTAGCTAATCACTCATAAACTAGACGATAGTGGATGGGATTTGGGTTAAAGGGGTAGTAGTAGTAAGTCTAGCATTGTCGCCACCATTATCATCAAAGTCATTACGACCTTGAAATGCACCTCCAGGGTTACAGTTTGGAGTAATAAAACCTTGTTGACTCAAGAACTCCTCTATTGCCGAGAGCCTTTGAGCTTGTTCGGCCTCCTTTTGTTTTAACCGAGCATTCTCATTTGCGACTCTACTAATAAAACCGGGGGTGTAAGGAGTTGAAGTGGTGGTACCAGTCGAGTGACGATGACGCTCCCAAATATGTGGTGCTGCTGGTCCCGTCCCATAGACTCGCCCTTTTACATCATATCCTCCACATTCGTCATAGTAAATCTCATTATCGTCGATGTTCTCGACCCCTTCACTTTGTAGCTGAGCTTTCTTTGATTTAATCTTACTCTACATAATAAAAAAGCGAAAGAGTATCATAATTAAGTAATTACTAATTGAGTTAATTGTAAGTGGGAAAATGAGTTTACTAAATAATTAGTAACTTACATAGAGTTGACTGCCTTTTTTGTTAGCCATCCTTTTTTGCTATGCTTCTTTGTCTTCTCAAGCAAATCCAAAGCGGACGGGATATCTTTACCATCTTTCCCGGCCTATAATTTAAAGAAATTAGTAAAGAAATAATAGGAGACACAATACACAGTCACATTTCCCATCACATTACTACATATGAATAACAAGTATCTGAACCGGCAAGCAAACAGCCAACAATTACTAGTAGTTATCTAGCCGACAATTACCAGTAGTAAATACAACGATCTGATAGTATACGCATTAATGTTAGTCCTTTTTTTTGTTCTACAAAGTACAAAAGCAAAAACAGAGATTATGGCAAAAGGTATGGGGGTGGAAATGTGGAATAATTAAAGGTATGTCGTAAAAGTTAATAAGATTAGACTGTGTTAATCATAACTTTGTTTCGACATGTTTTACGTAGTGTAAAAACAACTTAATTTTCTCTTCGAAATAAATATGAGATGGTACTAGATACTAAATAGATTTTCATTAATAATTCTAAGATGGTGAAAAGAAAACTGAGTTTTCGAAACAACAAGTCTATACAACTAAAGATCAAGGCCCCAAAATTTTCCGGCAGTCCATTTAATTTAAATTCCTTCACTACCTTGTTATTTTCAAATTTTTTTTTTTCTCTGTACATGAAACTAACACCAATATTCATAACATTTCCGTCCATCCGCCGGTCCTTAATAATTTATTATTAAACCCCCAAATTGAATTTCCTTCCCACTGAACTCCCCACATGTTTCAAAAACTCGAAACAACTCCCTCAAATTTCATAATTTTGCATTCCCACCCCTGCAATTTGTAGCACTCTCCCTAGCAACTCAAGGCTTCAAACTTGACCGAAATCGGCCTGTTAAACCCGGATTGTGATAGCAAATTTCCCACCGTAGCTAAGTCCCTACAAAATACCCCTTGGAACGAGAAATTATTCCCTAACCCTAGCATATCCTCGGTTTGATCAACCTCGGCTTTAGGCACAGGACTAGGCTCCGAATCCACCTCATTAGCACGGGTCCTATGCTTTTGCATTTCGAGCTGCTGCTGGTGTTGGACTTGGGCCTGTTGCAAGGCCGAAGCCGCCTTCTTGCATCCCTCGGCTGCCGCCTCTTGAGCTATAGACGCCAGAAGATTAGTGTAACCCTTTTGAAGAAGTCTATACAACAAAACAGCCGACATTCTAGCCCGGTCTTTGACTGAATCATAATCCTTCTCGTCAGCAAATTCACACCGGTCTATAAAACTGATTGACTTTTCGGGTTTATGCTTCAAAGCCAACAACAAATGTGCCCGGTCCAATTCCGATCTAGAACAACCCTTTTTCAACCCAATCAAAGCATGATAATTGACATTATTCCCGGTCTCACCCATTGCAATTCTCTGCTTCAATTGGTTCATCTTTGAGCCTAGAGTAACAAGTCTTCCTGGTATCTCCCTATATGAGACCGACTTGGGTTTCCATGCTGAAGCGGTCGGGGTACGGTCCCTTAAGATGGAATTATACAACAATTTGACATGTTCAAGATCATGAACAGCATCCGTTATACACCCAATCATTTCAAATAAACCAGCACGAGCTTGAAGTGCTATCGTGGAGGACGGTTCCAAAGCGAGTGTCCGGTTCAGATCAGCTATAGACTCGACAAGCCGGCCAGCTGACTTAAACGCATCAGACCGGTGTAAATAACACTCAGCTAAAAAAGCCTGTGGGGCAGCACGACGGCCTTCTAAAATCTTGGAAAAATGTCGGATTGACTCAGAGTATAGACCCGCGTCTAAGGCAGCCATTGCGGCTGCTCGACGACGGAGAAGGAGCTTAATGTGAGCTATAAGGTGGGAGATTGACTCGATTTCTGATATCGGTTGACGGTGATTGACTGCAGACTCTGATGACGCCGTGGCCTCAGATTCGACAGTAAAGGAGAAACTGTCTTCAGACCAACATATGCTTTCGCGGCGAAACGCAGCCGAAGCTAAACGTTTACCGTGTTGCAGAAGCACCATAGCATCCTCCATTAAGCCTAGGTGGCAACATGCCTGTCCTAGAACCAAATATCTGTAAATTCACAACCCAAAACTAATTTAATCAAAATTTTCTACCACAATGTTTATTCATATCGGCGTAAAATTATTAACTCTTTCTGTCTCGTTCATTTGTTTATCTGTTATATTTTTTCTGAGGAGTATACAAATGATTGGTACGAAAGGAGTAATTAATTTCCGAGTTAAATCAACCTCACTAGCTCTGCTGCTGCATGACTACAACAACACATTACACATAACCTTTGAAAAGTTTACACTTTTACTAAGTCCAATTTTACAAATTAAAAAGTTTTTGGGAAATGGGAAACTGTATTAGATATCCAATAACAAAAAAACAGAGTGAGTCTGTGAGTGTGGTGGACATAATGTCTTAGCGTAATGCACAAGATCATGTTTCTTTCGATAAAAGCAAATTAAATGTCATAAAACTAAATTTAATGTTTGTATTTACCATTAAGTTAATTTTTTTTAGTTAGCAAAAGTTTTGAACATTGAGCTAAAACATGTAAAAGTACGCAGAATCTCATTTGAGACCGTCTTAAGATTAAGAGGCCAGATTAAGACGGCCTTTTGTGCTTTCCATGTGATGCAAAACTTATAGAATAAACCGCTTTCCAGTGTGAGAACATCTTTTAGATACTACGAACAGTAATAAATGAATATTTAATCAATAAGGACCGCCTTAGACTATAAGACGGTCCAACACGACATATTAATGTTAGTTATAATGATTATGCTGTAAGTGTAAGACGGTATTAAGCAAGACTAACTCGTAAAATTAATTAAATGTTGATTCGTTACCTCCATTGGCCTTCTTTATCACTATTCTTGTGAAATCCAGAGAGAACTCTTTTCTTAAGATCAGAAACAGAGAAACATTTAAAAGAAGAGTAATCACAACTCGGCGAATCAAACTCAGTGCTATTATTCGACGAAGACGATCCCAACAGCTTGACTCGTTCTCGGGACGAGGAATGAGACGAGTTATCTGACGATGACCCGGACGAGTCGTCCATCTTGTAACTCGGAATGTAATCTTGTAACATGTCTGCAACATCTTTGTATCTTCGTAGGTAAAGAAGTGAACGAGCTCTGAGTTCAAGAGCGAGTTCATGACGAGGTGAAAGTGATAATGCTGCGTCGAGTTGACTCAGTGCTGAGTTTAACTCGGTCTGATCTCCTGTTGAGATCATCAACTTTGCTTCTTTAACATATTTGTCAACCATCTGTTAAAATTCAACCAATCAGAATCAGATACATGTTTATGGTTTTGCATGAAATATAGATTTTTAAACTCGGGTTATGAGTATGACTCTTATGACTTTACAAAGTGTTGTAATTGTAATGTATATAGAAAAAACACATCAAAGGCAGAAGGAAAAAAAAATTGATCTTTGAAAACACCCATGTAGATCAAATCATCAAACTAATATTTTGAGAAATACCCATTATAGAAAAGGAAAATTAAGAATTGCCCAGATTAAAAAATAAATGTAAAAATGTAAATGATTAGTCTTTCTTAAATATCCATTTTAAGATTAAAACGGGCATTCTTTTATCTTATCAACGCTATTTAACTCGTTTTAAGTTCAGGATGGATAGTCCTTTCTTAAACAAGAATTTGTGAAAGGTAAAAATGTAACCTTTTTGGTATTCAACCACCAATGCTTCTTGTCTGAAGAAGAGAGATGAGGAGAAGTAGAAGTAGAAGAATAAGAGGAAGAAGAAGAAGAAGAAGTAGACATGGTTGTTATAAATGTTTGATCAAACAACATTCAACTCTTTTAATTATTTCTTCTTTTTTTCTTCTGCTTTCTCTCTCTCTAGAAATAATGAGACATTTATAAAGGTGTATGAAATGAAAAAAGATGGCTGTCAAAGAAGAAAATGGGAGTGTGTGGGGAGTTTATATATGGAAAATTATTGGGAGGATTTGTTGAGTGGGGAGACTGGAGAGGGTGTTTGTTGAAGGGTTTATAGTTTGGAGGGTGGGAATGTAAATTATGAATATATGGTGAAGAGGGGAATAAATCAATGGAATCATAATATAATATGACCTAAATAATATAATTTCTTCTCAATTTTATTAACCTTATCTGGAATATTTATAGTTTGCGTATGTAACTCGCATTTTATTTTGAAATTATAAATCCTAATAATAATTGTAGAAATCAAAATTCTTAAACATTGTACTCATTTATAGATTTTATAGCTGACCAGATATTAGGTCAGCTCAATTTATCATGGCCTGGTCTGCATCAATGAGCCTTTTTTTTCCAACCTAGTTCGCACCCCACTCCCCCCCTTCCCCACCTGATTCGAGCCAGTGTCAAAATTTCAGACAAACTTGCTAGGGGCAATACAAATTCTAGAGATGTTCAAATGCGGGCTTGGGCCGGGCTCGCGTTTCATTTTTGGCCCACGGACAAGCGGGTCCGTGGATTCGGGACGGGTTTGTGGGCTGGGCCTTTGTATTTTTCTTAAATGTCTTGTCCGTACCCGCTTATTTAGCGGGCCGGGTAAATGGACGGGATGACCCATGAACAGCTCTAAAAAATTCAAATAAATAAATAAAACCAATATGGGTCTGGCCTGGGCTAGACAATAGGGATCCCAGCTCGGCCCCGGCTATCCCACACCCTCTTTAGTGCCATGCCTGAGCCCATTGTTGTCAGAATCCCGAATCGATTCTACGACTTTACGATCTAAAAATGCTTGACTGATCCTAGATCTTACGATTCTATCATGATTGTAGAATCTT
>JAOWBH010147137.1:0-12585 GCA_028566215.1 Silene coronaria | reverse complement strand
ATGTTATGAGACTTATTTAGACCTTGCATGTTTTGACACCTTCCCATTTGGATATCTTTATAACAGGTTCAGGTTTTTAAAATTACAGGTTTTTACCCAAATGAACCTATTACAAACATATCCATGCAGTTTTTGTCTAGATTTACGTGTTTAGTTTTCCGCATAAATTTGAGGGTGTCACAACAATTCTATCTATATATCTATATATATTGAGAGAGAGGGAGGGGGAAGAGAGAAACTGCATCCTGTGACTCCATCTATCTTAGGTGAGTATGTCCTACTAAATAAGAACCATTAGATCTTATGAACAATCAATGGCTGAGATTTAATTGTAGATTAGGTATATAAACCAAAAACTCAATCTAACATACCATAATTCATTCTCACTTTATCTCTCTTCATTCACTCTCTCTTTAAATGAATTTTGCTCTCCAGCTCTACGTATTTCTCCAGCAACATAATCTTCCCTAATTATACAAACAAATAATAATCTCTCAAATCTTTTTAACTGAAATTTCCTGCAAATCTAAATATTCACACCACAACAACGGCGAATTCATCTGCATGTACTCATCAAACAATTGACAATTAATTTAATTCAATCAATGACATTAATTTTGATCTCATTCATCAATTAATTTTCACATCTCAAGTATCTAGCACGTCTTTCAAGTGAATCATCTTCAGTACTTCTTCATGATTAGTTTCCTTGTGATTTTCCTCTATATTTTTTATTTTCTTAACGATTTTCCGTCTCATTTATTCACCTGAATGTTCAACTCTAATTTGCGTGTGTCTTAGAGCTCATGAACATTGTGTTTTGCGCCATTATAATGAGTTGATTTTAATTCTTGTTATTGTTGATTTTTAGTTGATACTCGTATATGTTTATTCATACTATTACAATCGATATTATGTGTTCCAACTGTTTGTGCGAAAAAGTTAGGATTAAGACATGGTGAAATTTAGTAATAATGTTCCTTACTTTGTCAAATTGCGATCGATTTATGTAATAATGTACGATTTAAGTTGATTCTAAGTGTTCATAGTGTTCATAACTAGGCTAATTTATGTAAAGCATATTCATATTCTGCTTTACAACTGGGTTTGCCACATCATATTCATATTCTGCCATTTGTGCTTACGTTAGCATATAGTTACAGTAGCAATGTTACTGTAAACACACTCAGTCATTGTAGTAACAATGTTGTTGGCACTGTCACTATAACGGTGTTACAGTAACAATGTAACTATAACAGTGTTATATCCTAACTATTGTGCTGTCTACCAGTTGTTTTGTTAATGTTATTGTTCCATTTCCAGGCCACTACTTTTTTTCTTTTTATATTACAGTATTACTTATATTATGCTCCTTATCTACTTTTATCGTAGTATATTTCCTTCCTTCAGTTAATTTGTACAGTAAATGTGTTACTATAACATCACTCCCTCATTGCAGCAAAAACATTCCTTTGAAGTTAGTTTTCTTGTTAATCACTAGTAGAAAAAAGCCTTATAGCGGCGGTTATAAATGGCTTTTTATGGCGGTTTTGCTAGATTTTGGGTCCGTCGTTTATCACGGCATCGTACACGTTTTGCGGCAGTTGAACAACCGCCACTATAACTCACCTACAGTGGCGGTTGTTTAACAAACCGCCATTATAGTCTCATATAAAATGACGGTTGTTACAAATAAACCGCCACTATAACTTATCTACAGTGACGGTTATTATTTGAAAACCGCCATCATAGGTATTTTAATAATAACTTTGTATCAGTAACTGCCATTACTTGTTCTCTAAAACGTCTGTTGTAGTAGTGAACCGTCGCGAAAGGTTACTATAACGTCGGTTGGTTTTAAAAAACCGTCGTTAAATGTAATTATAACGTCGGTTGTTGTTAAAAAACCGCCGTTAAAGGTGATTATAACGTCGGTTGTTGGTGAAGAACCGCCATTAAAGGGAATTTGTTATTGGTAAAATAGTTAGCCTTTTAGCGTCGTTTTTAAAGAAAACGCCATAATAAGTATATATTTTCTTTAAAAATAAAAATATCAAGCTGAAATTTTTGTAGCACCTCCCCATAAATTTATAATTCCAAATATGATTTGATCAACAAAATAAGACCTGCGAATAGTAGAAATGTAACCACATTTATATAGTATTCCAAACAATACAAGTCCCAACAAACTTACATCGATCTAGCATAACATACAACATAACAATAACATCAACATCAATGTCGTCAAAGATACATCCAAGTGTATGAATAATATACACACCTTACTTGATAAACTAATCTACAAGTTCACTACTAAACATTTGGTAGCCCATTGATCTTTGATTTCATACATATCACCAATTGACATGGTTGATTCCGTCATAAGCTATAGTTAACAAATAAGTCAATTAGTAAGAATATAAATCTACAACTACATAAATAAACCATAAAAAGAACGGGAATAAGATATACCTTCTCAAAATCTTCTTCTTTACTCCTTGAATAGTAAAAAGTTGTGTCATACATCCATTTCATGACATAATAACCAGATCATAATTCATTGGTTGTTGAGGAAACTAAAATTTATAGAAAAATAATATATTAATTATGTTAACATATAAAATGTAAATATAATTTAAAGTTAGTCGTTACAATATAAAAGTAGTTTATATTTCACTTACCACTATGACTTTTATGAAGAGTTTATTATTCTTTCTAGCGAAATTACGCCTTCAGTATTGAGCGCAATGTAATATCCAAGACTTATTTAGTCTTTCTCTTATGTACAATATTTTTGATATTTTTTGGTCTGAGTCCAAAATATAAATGGTGTTTTAACCCCAAGCATGTAACGATCAACATTCAATGGTTCCTACACATATAAGTTCATAGTTAGAGTTCCTACAGCCTGTTTAAGAATAAGGAAGCAGAAGTAGCGTTTGAAAGCAGTTAAGCCTTTACGGGCACATGGTAATCAAAATGGAAGATGGGTGAGGGAAAAGAGTATGGTGGCAGAGACTAGCACAATGTAGTATGTACTTAGTACTGAAATGCGAATCTTTCTGTTGCGGACAGTCTTTACTGAATTGCTCGGGCATGAAAGCTCTGATTAAAGGTAAATCATATAGTTTATCAACTATAATTTCAGTAAAAGTCAGGTATTTACCAGGTGACAAGTGAGTTATATATAATTGCCATAGCGATTATCGAATCACATAGTAGTAGTAGTCTAGCAGAGCATCATCTGATCTTCAGGTTAGTACTGCTACTCTACTTTCTGTCATTTGATTTGTTTTTATGACTTTTTATTGCATTATTTCCATTATTTATTTATTTTGTCGTCTATCAACTTAATTCACTACTCTCTTATTACATTCAATTTGAATGTAGGCGTAGTATTGTACAAGGACCCTTTTTACAGTTTTTATGACTTGAACTATGAAGTGAATATGTGTTATATACTTGTAAGTGGTCTTATATTATAAACTAATCGTCTTATTTTGTAATTTGTGATTGTATAATATACTCCCCGATAATTCAACAATGCAAAAACTAGAACAATGGCTAACAATGATACTTACCAGCCTCTATTTCATAGTTAAAGTAGAAGACAAGGACCTAAACTTTGGAGAATTTTCAGCTAAGGACATGAACTCGATATCTTAATATCTTATACGTACTCCGTAGCATTTTCTTTGTATTAATGACCTACTAATTACTGATTAATTCACTTACGTAAGAATATTAATCACTCTTTCTAACTTGATTATTCTTGTTGCAGAAGTCTACAGTGACTGTTTTTTCAGATATCGCTTCTTCTCAGCCTCCTTCTGATAAGGTCATCTATATATTTTGTAACTCCCTAACTCCCTTGAGCCTATTAGACAGGTTGGTCTGTTTGATTGTATACAAAAGGGTCTTTAAGGAGTATAAGACGGAGCATTGTTCGATTTGCATCTTTAAAACTGAAATGCCTTTGAAAAATAAACAGCATAGTCCTTACAAAGTACCCTTAACATAATAGCAACAAATTACCCAGCTGCATAAATTTACTTCACATTTGATTTTAAGAGTCACATTCTCGACTATTACTAGTACTGACTACTGAATACTTCATATGAATAATAAGATTTTAAGTATCTTGGTGTGCAATATACTTGCATTTTTTTTGCTTAATTTTTTGTATCTTACCTTTATTCAAAAGTTCAAGCTACTCCCAACTTTTTGATTCTAAATGCCTTTTATTTTGTTGGGCCAATTAATATGTGTTTTGACTTGATTATCTGTCTCTGCAGGAAATGTCAAATTCTTCTTCACAGGCAAACTCATCTCAACTCCTCTTAGAAGAGGTAAGTCGGGTTATACTAAGCATTAAGTGACACTTCTTGACATGATGACGCGAACTAACATATAGGCAATTAAATTTGAACTGTTTGGTGGATCATCCTTTGAGTCTGACCTTTCAAAGTTAATTATGCTGTGATTATACACAAAACAGAAGTACTACTTGTACCAAGATTGTTCTAGAACCCTATACTGATTTTGGTGACACTGAAATAGCTATTCTTAGAAGTTAGATAATAAATTCATAATAGCATCTCTCCTTTATGTTAATTCTAGGATGGTATACACCTCGAGAACAACGCCACTGCTCGTAGTGTTTGCAAAACACCAACAGCAGGAAGATATCTAGCTGAAAATAAGTAGATTCCAATGAAAATGTTACGGCATTCTAGTATGTTCAATTGCAATTTTATACTCAACAATCTATTTGTTGTAGGCAGCAAATACCTAACTTTAAACTCGATATTATACTAATACATGAGGATAAAAGCCCGTCAAAATGAAATTCTCTTTATTCTCTTATGTGTTTGGTTTATTACTTTGTTCATTCAGCCTTAATCTACCATTATACTTCGTATTTCATATGAATTGTGTCAGTAGAGTGTGGATGCTCACAGTAACTTTTTGTGGTTCATCCTTCATAGTGAGGCCTGAAGAGTAAAAGCCTGTAAAAATGAAATGATGTGCAAGATACAAACAAGAGCCTCATTTTCAATTGCCGTGGGGTTATAATGATCAAAAAAAGTATTCCGATCCATGCTATACTATTATTCGTATAATTTAATAATACAATAACAATCAATTTGATTGATGATATTGATAAAGATGTAGAATAATTTTAATGACCATACTATAATTGCAATTAAATATGATCAAAAGTACCTTTGATGTTGTTGTTGACAAAGGACTATGGCTTTGCATTGTTGCTTGTGTGGTGTAGCCGGAAACAGCCAGTAGCATAACGACGAGTTCGAAAAGTGGGTTGTCGGATTCGAAATTGGCGTGTACAAGTTGAAATTAGCCGGAAACAACTGTAGCAATGATCTTAGCTTCGTGGTCGACGGCGGCGTGAGAACAGGATGATGACAGATTGACGGTTGTACGAAATTGATTATTGAATTAAGGGGATTGGTGAGGGTTTGGCCGTGGTGTACTGTAATCAAATGAACAAGGAAATGTGAAGGGTCATACTTGAGAAGGGTTTTGGGGTTATTTGTTTGGGGGTCTATTAGAGTCGGTTATCATTAAAACCGACACAATAACATATGATGGCGGTTTTTTATTAAAAATATTGCCATCAATCATTAACCTTTTAACGACATTTGAAACGTCGGTTGTTAATATAACCGCTACAATTGATTTATGGTGGCGTTTTTTATTTGAATCTGTCATAAATAGTTTATGTTATCACGTCGGTTATTATTAAACCGCCATAATAGACCCTTCTACTAAATAAAAATGCCTCCCCGCCAATTTTTTGGACCTTTTGCGTCGTTTCTATTAGAACCGCCATAATAATTGCGTCGCGATATAGGTTTTTTCTACTAGTGTCGATGTTTTTCATCAATCGGTACATTAACCGGTTTACAGCCGAGAAGACCCGTCTCAGCTAACAAATCCAGGGTGTATTTTCGTTGACAAAGAAACAGATCACTAGAGGTCCAAGCCACTTCAAGCCCAAGAAAGTACTTTAATTTGCCAAAGTCTTTCATATGAAAACATTTGCTCAAGTACGATTTAAAATCGATAATGGCAAGTGAATTATTACCAGCAATGACTAAACCATCCACATAAACAAGTATGTGAATTTCGACCTCCTTGTGACGATAAGAGAACAAAGAATTGTCTGAACTAATCATGACAAAACCGTAGTTGATAAGAGCAGTGGCAAGCTTCGCATACCAACAACGTGGAGCTTGATGGAGACCATACAAAGATTTGCGAACACGGCATACCTTACCCGACATTCCATGACTAAATCCGGGTGGCAACTGCATATAGACTTCCTCGGACAAATCCGCGTGAAGAAATGCATGATGAACATCCATTTGATGCATTTCCCGATTATTAATTGTAGCAACAGCGAGGAACGTACGAACCGTGACCATCTTGACAGTGGGAGCAAACGTTTCCATGTAATCAATTTCCTCTTCTTGATGATTACCAAGTACAACCAAACGAGCTTTAAACTGCTCAATACTGCCGTCCGACTTGTGTTTAATTTTAAACACCTACATACAACCAATGGCCAACTTTCCTGGAGGCAAATCTTCTACGGTCCGGGTCTTGTTTGTTTCCAAAGTGTTAATTTCCTCTACTATGGCGTGTTTCCATCGAGGATCGAGCATGGATGTCTTAAACGAAGTTAGTTCAATTTTGCGAGTAATAGCTGCAAGGAAATGTCGATGTGCAATCGAAAAAGAATTACAATTCACAAAATGAGTTATAGGATAAAGACGACCTGAGACGGAATCGAATGTGGGTGGCGTGATGGAATGAGTCAAGTGCGTGTTAATGCGATCCCATGACACAAAATCCTTATGATTTGGATTTAGCATTTTTGGTCATTTGTCACGTCCAAGTTCCTCTTTACTCGGCCCCGACACACCCTCTCCTGTATCTCCCTCTTCGTTTCTAAGGATTGTACCATCCCCAGCATTACAATCTAGATTGCTCTCAGGGTCTTCGGGTAATGAACCCGTCCCTTGTTCAGCCTCACTTGGAGTACTCAGAATACCCGTACCCGTCCCCTGTTCAACCTTGCTTGGAGTAGCACCTGGAGTAACCCCACTGTTTGTCTCATGCGTATGATCAACAGGGCCCTGATTTATTGCTACATCCTCATCAAATTCATAGGTTTCGGGGTGCAAATTTTCAATTTCCGTGGTGGTACAAAACGAAAACTCTGTTTCAATAAAACTCACATCTCTTGACTGGAAGTATTCCCCTGTTTCAAGGTCAAATAAATGCCAGCCCTTCTTTCCAAAAGGATACCCAAGAAAGACGCGACAACGACTCCGACTTCAAAAATTTGTCACGTGGATTCAAATTCTTTGCGTAACAAAGACAACCAAAGACCCTAAATAAACACATGTTGGGTACACGTCCATACAAAACTTCGTATGGCATTTTCCGATTGTGAATGCGAGTAGGTGTACGATTGATTAAATGTGCTGCTGTAAGGACAACTTTGAAAACGCAGAGCGCGAGCCACATTCAATATATGTCTATGCTTTTGTTCTACACGAGCATTTTGTTGTGGAGTTTTCACCATCGATGTATCATGTATCACACCAGTCTCACGAAAATAAGAAGCATGTGGTTTAAACTCGGTTCCATTATCACTCCGTAATATCTTAACTTCATGTGAAAATTGTCGCTTAATTAAGGCGAAAAATTCCATCAAATACGAGCAACTTCATCCTTTGTTTTAATTAAAAATACCCAAATACAACATGAATAATCATCAACTATAGAAAGGAAATAACGAGACCCACAAGCATGATTTGTCATATAAGGACCCCAAACATCGCAATGGATTAAATCAAACAGGGAAGTAGCTTTATTATTGCTCAACGGAAAAATAGTACGAGTTTGTTTCGCTCTAAAACAAATGTCACAGGATTTAATAGCTAAATTACTTTTATTTCGGGTAACTTGAGGTAGAAACTCCATTGCTTGTAAAGACGGATGGCCTAGACGTCTGTGCCAAAGGCCGAAATCTCCATCTCCTTTAACCACATCAACACACATCGACTCATCCATCGGCAAGTGATAAAGCCCATTTGTAAGATCACCCATACCAATCCTTGTCTTCGACATATGGTCCAGTATAACACATTTAGAGTCATTAAATTGTATATTTAAGCGTTGAGTCAATAATAATTGCGAAACGGAGAGCAGATTGCACGTGAAGTCGGGTACAAATAGCACGTTTCTCAACATAAGATTGCCATTAATTCGCGCATCTCCCACGTGTGTAGGTTTTAGTCGAGAGCCATTAGGAAGTCCAACCTTAATAGGTGTAACAGATTTATAATTTTCAAGCAACTGTAAATCACCACGAACATGGGTCGAAGCACCCGTATCAACAAGCCAAGTGAAATTTCGCTTACCATTGAGACGAATAGAGTTTGCATCAACAGTTTTCTCACCAAAAAGGGCATTTGCTTTGGGTATGCTCGAGCCAGAAGAAGGGCCAGCCTTCGTACTGCTGTTCACTGTAGCAGCCGTGACACCACCAGGGGCAGAATTTTCTCCAGTGCGTCCATGTCGTGGTTCTCGTCCTTATGGATACCTATGTTTCGCCCAACATCGATCCTCGAGATGCCCGTTCTTTGTGCATAATGTGGACTTTAGTAAAGGGCGTCCTTGTCGTTGTCCTGACCCGCCATTACCACGAACTGCAAACGCCATTGCTCCTCCTGCCTCTGTCCGTTGCTGTGTGAGAGTACGAACTTCCTCCTTCTGCATAATTCTAGAGTATACATTATGCAAGGACGGTAAGGTATCACCTCCCAATATATTGGAACGGGCAGTGGCAAAATAAGCTTCAAGTCCCATTAGAAATTGACGAGTTTGTGTAATTTCGCGTCGGTTTCGCAAGATGACGTTCAAATTACATTTACAGCCGGAACAAGCACAATAGGGTAGCGCAACATAGTCATTGATGTCGTCCCATAGCTTCTGCAAATGACCATAATACTCCATTATGGTCTCACCAGTGCGTTGCTTACAATCAGCAACATCAGATTCCAATTGATAAATTTTGACACCGTTTCCAACTGAAAATCGTTGTCGAATATCCTCCCGAAGTTCAACTGACGTTTCACGATAGGAAATCGTTTAACGTAGGTTAGGCTCATTGGTGTTGAATATCCAAGCAATGACAGTATAATTAACCGTCATCCAATCCTCAAGATCCTCCAAATTGTCTATTGGTTTCTTGAGTGACCCATCAATGAAACCGAGTTTCCTCTTCGCTCCCAAATTGTTACGAAAACCCTTTGCGAGATTTGAGATATGATAAAACGAGAAGTTTGAGATATGATAAAACGAGTATTTCAAAGTTGGTAAAAGAACGAGATTTGCTCGGATACCATAAAGTAAATAAAACGAGAAGTTTGAGATATGATATGAATGTTTTTCGTTCCTTTATTCAATATAAAACATATGCTTATATACAAGTATCGGTGCCTTGCGCAAGAAGAACGCAATATCGACATAGCCTAAAATACAATATTTACCTTAACGAAAAGATATGATAAGGAATATAAAATATATACCGAATATACAAAATATATCCTAATAGGGTCACTTTGAGTCGGGTCACTTTTGAGTCGTGTCACTTCGGGTGTACCAGGTCACTTTCGGGCGATATATTTCGGGTCATTTTCAGGTCTCGGGTCAGCCTTATCGAGTCGGGTCAGCTTTGACAGGTCTACTTTCGATGCGTGTTGCTGGATAAACTCGTGAATATACGTGATAGCTTGGAAACTATATATAACGGTTGGTCACGTGTTAGCCACTCGGGGTGAGAGTTTTGAAATATAAAAGGCATAAACTCAGCCATAAATAACCTCCATTAAATTGTTCTTACGGACACTTGAACTTGAGAGTTTCACCCAAATTAATATGGTTATGTTTACCAAACTAGTTTTGTACCCGTGCGTAAAAATGCACGGGTTTGGTTTTTGAAAATACAAGTAAAATATAAGTTTATGTTATATAAGTATATGAATAAGATGAATTTAATTAAATTGAAGCATCAATAAAAAAAATACATTATGAACACAAATTCTTACTTGTGACGGGAGGTATCCGTCTCTTATAAGAGACGGATACCGTTTACCCTCACAAAAAACCCATTTAGGGTGAGTGGAGGAGCACATGGGGGGTCCCTCCTTGTCCCTTCTTTATCCCGTCTATCCATTTCCTCTCACAAACTACCCGTCACAAGATCCGACCCGTCACAAGCAAGACTAATTGCATTATGAAATATGATAACCGTTTACAATACCAATATTTGAGAGTGAAAAAGAGTACTTTAGAGTTTAGACATTTTGACAATGATTATTGACTTATTTCACAAACCAACCACAATGGTTATTGTTGATTCCTATCAACTATAAAATAAAAACATAATCTGAATAATAATTTATATGACACAAATTAAAATGACAAAAAATTTATATATAATTTTAAAATATCATTTAAGGTGTGTTTGGTCTATATTAATTTCGTTTTATAAAACCATACAAAAATTTGAAAAGATAAATAAACAATATCGTTGTACATACATAAATGGAAATCAAAATAACCCGATACTACATTCGCATTAATACATTTTAACATCCCGATTTTTTTTTTGTTCATATGAGCGCACACTTATATCGCTGGTGAAAATAGAACCTCAACTTCAACGTTAGAGTACGAAAACTCTTATCACTTGAGACCTCTTACGGAATTTAGCGAACATGATTTTGCCTATCGATAATCATTATTAGACGGAATACAAATCAAGTTTGAGTTGGGCAATTGGGCCAAACTGAGATACTCTGTATCTATGCCCAACATACATCCACAATTCATGTAACTCCAACCTTACTCTCACCCCGCCCCTATGCTAATAAAATAGTCAATTTCAATTTCGCATCTGCTTTATCTCTTTCCACCTATCTTAAATGTGATATTTCTCAAAACTCGGAACCTCAAAATTCATCTTCCATCACCTCACCGGGTTTTAACACCAACAATTTAACTATTATGTAATAGTTAAATTTAAATTAAGTGTATTTACAGCTGAACATTTAGTCTATAAAGATTTATCGGCCAGTTTTTCAATGTTTTTATATTTTCTTATATATTTATGCATCCTTTTCTTAAATTTTGGTTATTTTTCAATTTTGTAATTAGTAAAATTGAAAATTAATTCTGGAAAAAAGAAAGAGATTTGTTTACTTTATTTTATTTTAAAAGCTTCGAATTCACATGCAATTTTTTTTCCTTTTTTTATATAACTTGTTATCTGCTTCATTAATTTTATTTATTATGAAACCGTAAAACTATATAATTGCATATATGTTCAGCATAAATGAGATTAGAGATTGGAAATAAATTAAACAAACTTCATGGGATGAACGTGGGTGCAGCAAAGGAAATAGATGTTATTTCAAGTCCTAAAAATTAGGAACCAATAAAATTCCTTTAAAAGCTACTCCCTCCGTCTCGACAGATTCTTTACATTTACTTTTTCACATTTGTCGATGCGCATTTTGCATGATCAATATCTTTTATTTTGGTTTGATAAAAATTATAAAAATTTGATATTCTTAATATACTCATGAAGACGAATCAAACAAAATCTCACAACTATATTTTCTCTTATAGATTGTCGAGAATATTAAAGTTTCTATTAAGTTGTGAATAGTGTCAAAAAAGTAAATGTAAAGAACCTGCTGAGAGGGAGTATATCTTTTATAGTAAAGGGATTTCCCTTGTATACTCAAATAATACTATACTAATAACTATTATAGTACCCGCGCATATATAGAGTTTTTATATTTTTTTTAGTGTATTATTTAAAGCTTTTTAAATTTTCACCTCACTAATATTTAATATTTTATCCCATTGCCCTTTTATATGAAACAAAAAATTTGAAATGAAAAACTAATCAAGGAGAATTAAGTTAAGTTGTGATTTTTTTTAATGAATTTGTTTTTTTTCCACGAAGCTAATAGTAGGTATGTGTCAAATTATCATCTACGGTAATAATTAATCGCATTAGTGAAAAATTTAACAACTTATAATTTATAATTTAATACCAATTATTTTATTTTAATGAAAAAATCATAATTATGAATTTAATTATAAAATATAGTCTAATTATACCCCATCGTCTCACAACCACCAACACCCACACACTCAACACCTGAAACACCACCACCATAGACCAAGCACACCCCTGTAGTCTGCGAATTGTATCCCCTACCGTGGTTCAGCAGTAACAGCATCAAAGTTGGACCACCACACCTCAGCAGCGAACCCGATAATTCTGCTACTCCTTCATGCTCCACCTCACCACCTGCATTGTCAAAATCGAAGCAGCCCGACATCGATCATAACACAACAGCAACAGCTCCGAATAGCAGCCTCAATAACTATAGTCAACCATCGAGCTTCCTCCATTGATGCCCTAGCGCCAAGCAGCAGATTCGATACACCAATTGCTCACCTACTCTT
>JAOWBH010147127.1:0-21414 GCA_028566215.1 Silene coronaria | reverse complement strand
ACAACCCTCTTATCTTTTGAACGGCAGAACACTAAGGAGCTTCCAGCTTTCTCCAAAGCAGAATTCCCCAAATAAAATAGCATTAATCGACTATACTTAACTTTTTATCGCACAGGCAAAAACTCATTATATAGATACAACACCTAGTTTTGTGTCTACAACACCTGTAAAATGCCCCAGTGCAGAACATGCTTCAAAATTTCCCCTAAAATATTCAGATAATTCCTTAAAATTTCCCGGATTGCCAATCTGCTAAAATTGAAATATTGAGAGAACTTTTATCATAAGATGGAAAAAGTGTTCGACAAAAGTAATCTACGGATTAATTCCAAGTATTTAGAAATCACTTTGACCACCCCCAATCAACTCATATGTGTTTTTGTTCCTGGCACGTCAAATTCCTTCCATTAACATCTATCTGGGGAATGTCTGTCTTCTAACTCAATCTAACTATAAAGAGGGTATAAGCTAGAGTCATGAAAGTCATCACGAGACACAAAATAAAACTAGCCGCAGTTACCTCATACTGTGTAGGATATTTGATGCGATTGACTATGTAAAGTTCGAATTGCTTTCTTAGCTCATTAAGTCCTCCAACATCTTCCCATTTAACATCAGGGATAGTCGAGAACCCTTCTCTTCTTGAAGATGGTTGCACCGATTTAGCCGCCTCCTATATAAAACATGGAAGAGCAATAACATTGAGAACAGTACTTACTTATCTCCTTGAGTCAAAATCATAATAAACACCGGTATGCCACATATGACACATTTAACCAACCTTATTTGAACAAGCACCAAGCACACCCCCTCCCCTAAATTAAGAAGGTAGAAGGGGGGTAACATAACTTGTTGATTATCTTTTGCTTTTACATGATAGGAAATTCAAGTTTTTCTTGATTGTCGTTTGATGCCAATCTGATGGACATTGTGATCTAAACACTTAATTGTGAACTATATCTTTTACAACATAGTACGGGACCTGTCCTAGGACCTAGGACATGGATCCACACTATGACTTATATTACATCGTTCCATGGGTGAAACATTAAATAAAGATAATTTGAGGATGGTTTTACTTCAGACTCTTCAGTTGAACCTCTGACTAACAAATATCATGCATCAAAACTAACGTAAAAACTAACTACAATCATGCATAACTTCCAATCTCAGATACACTAACACATTAGCACCTAAAGGACAATTATCCACGCTAGTAATTCTACACTCCTAGAGTTGTGTGCCTACTGCCTCAGCATAAAAAATTGGAAAGTTAAACCTACTTCAATTGTAAAAATCAGCATTTGACCTTAAATTATTCACTGACAGTTTGAATCTGTGTCGCCAACCCTTAATGAATTTACGAAATATAGGCGATTAAGTTACCTCGAAATCTGTCATGGTAATGTTTAGCTTCGTCATCTCTTCAGGTGACCAAGGTTCCTTCCACCACTCTTCCGAGGGTGTTTCCTCCACCTTAGATAGCTCTGACCGTCTTAGATCAATTATTCTTTGCATGGCAAGATTACCAGCCTTATTGGCCAAAGCAGCCAAGTCAGCGCCAACAAATCCTGGAGTAGCCTTTGCTATCTTCATCAAATCGAAATCACCTGCAAGCCTCAATTTTTGTGTTAACACAGAGAGTATCTCAGCCCTTGCATTTTCGTCTGGTACCCCTAATGCAATCTCCCGATCAAAACGTCCAGGTCGTCTCAATGCAGCGTCAACAGCATCAGGCCTGTTAGTGGCTCCAATAACAAGAACATATCCTGATTTTTTATCAGCAAGCTCAGTGTCTGAATTTGTATCAGTATTTTTTACAATTCTATGAGATTCATCCATGCACGTCAACAACTGTGTCACTATCCGTCGCTCCATCTCTCTCTGAAGATTTTCCCTTTTAGAAGCAATAGCATCAATTTCATCTATGAAGACAATTGATGGAGCATTTTGGTATGCTTTTGAAAAAAGCTCCCGGATATTTTCTTCTGATGCACCTACATGTTTAATTAAAACAGAATGCAAGTCAAATAGTGAGCAAGGCCATTCTAAGGTATTATTTGGAGCAACCTTGCAACGTCAAAAATTAACTTATAAACTCAGAAAACTACTAAACAAAGCATTAAGCCTTGTATGATAAGAGACAGATAACAGCAATCGTCCTATGGAATTGTCAATTTAAGATAGGAAAACGGTGAAAAAGTGGAAAGAGAAGAAACAGTATAAAACACACCAAGATACAAGA
The DNA here is from genome assembly GCA_028566215.1 of Silene coronaria. Lineage (NCBI taxonomy): Eukaryota > Viridiplantae > Streptophyta > Magnoliopsida > Caryophyllales > Caryophyllaceae > Silene > Silene coronaria. Next base: position 19,169 of record JAOWBH010147127.1, on the reverse strand, counting down.
ATAAAAATTCAAGTGTAAAGAGAAGAAACAAAATGGATATAGAAAGGGGGGGAAATATTGTCGTGGTATGAGATCTGATCGCCCAACACCCATAGTGACATAAGAACAAAAGTGATGAGTGTTGGTATGTTACCAAACTGCAACTTCAGTGAAAATCATGGTTGTAAGATATTAAGATTTATCTTCATCGCCATATAAATCATTAAGATATTCCTCTTTCTCTAGTTGATTATGGAATGATTACGGAGATTAGCAATTATAAGTAATAACAGTATGACATCGGAAGTAGGGTTATGACTTACGACCGATCGATCATAGTGGGGAATTAGGGAGAAATTATGGCGTTCTTCGAAGTCCCACGGCGGTGGCGGCGGGTTGGGTGGGATTGGAGATAAGCGAAAAGTGGTGAATAATTTCGACGGGGTGGGGATGGAGATTGGTGGCTGGGGAGAGGAGTTTGACGGGATGGGGACAGGGTGGGTGGAGTCTGCAGATGGGGCGTGCTGGCTGGTGGTCAGCGGTTGTCCAGGAGGCTGGACAGTGAGATTGAGAACGGTTCTTGGTCAAGGGTAAAAATGGAGGGTGGGGGTAAGATTGGAGAGTGAGGTTGAGGGTAGTCTGGTAATTGAGTTGTTTAAACTTTACCTAAACAGTAAATGTAAACAATCTGGTGAAACACCGCAACAAGGAAAACATATTTAATCTATTAAGTCGGAGTAAGTATCAACAAATTAATGTTGAGCTCCTAGGCTTTCAGAAGAGAGATCTTTCACTAAAGATCATCACATTTGATCCACTTTCATTACTATTATCTCATCAACATATGCTAATGCAAAATCTATTATGCCACTTCCTGCGTCACTTCTCCCTCCAAAATCAAAACGCCCATGAACACTCCCAAAGCCACCCCGACAAGTACCCACATGTCCATTAAGGTCACCACTAATAATCAAGTTCTCACCAATAGGAACTCAATCAACAACCTCCTCCAAATCGTCCCAAAAGTCTCACCTAGTAGATTCATCTAATCCTATTGCAGTGCATATGCACTTATTTTACTTTTATCTTAGCATTGGCGCAAAAAGTCATGAGAAAAACTGCAAGTCGCACACAGTCAAAAAACCTCCATTTCAATTGTCCGAAAACTAGACCTACATTCATGCTTTGATGATTATAGACTTGTAGAGAAGACTTGCTCATTCACTCAATTACATCCCTAATTATGCTAATTCAGATGAAAATTCCAGGACCACAAAATGTCAGATGTTATACAAAAGTTTGGAGCAGATTTAAAATGACATGAACTACTTGAATATACATCCCATTTGCAATATTCACCTCTAATTATAGAAATGAAGTATAGCCAATAGAAAACAATCAGAGTTCAAATACTGCAAAGGGTTTCAGTTAAACCCAAGGAACCAAGGGCAAAGAAAATAATACTTATTAGTATTGACTGACATGGTTCCAGAATATTCAGTAAGAATAATAAAAGCAGACACCAATGAAATTAATGCAATTATTAGCCCACAAACACATCAATGACGTCTTAAAATTCACACGGGAATGTAACTTGCGTAGCTGCCCCCTCGCAACATAAACCCTATACAAAAAAACACAGAGCGCATAAAATTACTCCCCAACCCCAATATAACTGACCACGTTTGATCATGGCTCATCCTAAAAAAAATTACGGCAAGTATCTTATATGCTCTCCTCATAACACATACTGTCCTCCCATTTCAAATCGCTTGTTCAACTGAGCTGATACGATTGTTTTCATTTCCAATCGAACAAAAAGTACATTATTTCTATTTATACTTTTATAGTGTAGTAGCGGTTTCAAAAGGCACATTTGATTTTGCACTTCTAAATAACCCTTTCTGCATGTCTGAATTAGAACAGGTAAGCTGCGTAGCTCTAACACCCCCACTCCCCTACTAGAATATCCAAGAGAACCCAGGCACAAGAGTAATGTTATCGCTTTAGCTGAGCTAATACGACAAGACTAGCATTTTAACTTATCAAACACATAAACCACTACCACAAAACACAAATGTAACCGATTTCTATGGTAAGCAAACAGTAAACAGAAGCTGAAGAACAACATGAAATATACCAGAAACACCAGAAACAACTTCAGTAGCAGAAATCTGATAAAAAGGAACACCAGTTTCATTCGCAATCGCTTGCGCTAATCTCGTCTTTCCACAACCAGGAGGACCATGTAACAATATCCCTGACATCGGTTTCACCCCAATCCACTCCGGTAATTGCGGATGATACAACGGAACAATCACTTCCATTAACAATTCATCAATTACTTTCTTAATTCCTCCGAAATCCTTAAACCTAATTCCGCCTTCTTTCCCCTTCCCTTTCACCTCCTCCTCCACCACTTCGCTCCCGCTCTTCTCCACCGCCCCCGCCGCCACGCCGCCGGTAATATTCTTCTCTCTCCTCACATCCTCCACCTCCACATTCCGCTCCACGCCGCCGCCAATTGATTTAGATTCCGCCGCCTTTTTCGGCGTCAAACGGTTGTATCTCTCTCTAAGTAACGACTTCATAACATCGAATTCGGGCTCGACATCCTCGCCGTAGACGCCGTCTTCGTCCGACGTGTCCTCCGCTGCGCCGGAGGACACGTCATCGACGTCATCCGTTGGCGATTGACGGTATTTCTTCCGAGTCGGCCCGGGAGAGTCGGTTTGAGGTTTAACGGCGTCGTATTGATCGAGAAGTTGTTCGATTTTACGGCGAAAAGGGGAGAATTTGAAGTGTTTGTAGTCAGGGTAAGAGTCGTGGAGGTGCTTGGCGATGTCGTCGGGGGAGAGGTGGTTGATTTTACAGGCGTCAATACGACGTCGTATTATTGATTGGGTTAGTGTTGATTGTTTTCGAGGTCGGGGGCCGCCGCCGCTGCCTCTTCTGCCCATTTTTTTTTCCAAGTAAGGAAGTAAGGAACACTTGATTGAGGTTTTGAAGGTTTTAGAGTTGCAGCAACCTCTTTTCTACGGCTTTACTTTCGCTCTTGTGAGTTTTAAGTTAGGTACATCGTGGTTTTTTAACTGCTTTTTGAGTGTTCGTTTTCCTTTTTTTTTTTTTTTGAAGAGTTCGACACTTTTATGTCGTTTAGCATTTTCCTCATCAGTACACTTTTGCCTAGACCTAGTAAATCTGTCGGGTTGGGTCACTTTCAAATTTTGTGGAAATTTGATCAATCCGGCTCATTTCATTACCCATCTCATTTGTTCTCCTCGTCTTTTCTCTCATTTCCACATTGCTCTCCACCTCCATATGCCACCACCACATAATGACACTAAAACATCTCTTTATTGCTAATCAAAACTGATAAGAGAGAAAAAAAACAATTAAAACGGGCGCAACCTCGTTAGTTTTTATGGACGACAAGAAAGCCTGAAATCGCTACTTATTTCCCATCAGCAAATCTCTCGAGTATACATGATAATCTCTAAACCACTCATAGTAGTAAAATACCATACTACCATGTTACCACCCTTTTTACAAGGGTCACTTGAAAGCGAGGGAAGGAGGCGGGAGGGGAAGTCAAGTAGGTGTTTTGAAAACAATTTCCTATCCAAATCTTTTTTATGTTGGAAGGATTTAATTACATAAGTTGTCACAGGAAAGCGCGGTGAGAAAACCCAAAAGATTGACCAAAGAATAAAAAGAAAAAGTAAACCAAAGAATGTTCGGAAGTCCCAACTCTAGAACCAAAAAAAAAAGAGTCCCAACTCCAGAACCAAAAAGCATGCAGGAATATCGCTTCAGTTCCCTCAAATTTTGCATATAGACGTTGCGGAAAATGATCGAAGAAACAAGTGCCGTCATGTCTTCATTATCAGAGCATAAGCAAGTGATTTCCAGATAGATTCCAAGTCCAAAGGCACCAATCTGCATGAATGATCATCTCTTATGTTTACTCTGATTTCGGTGTGCTTCTAGAGTTGGTGATCCTTGATATAATGCCGTCAATTTCGTCCTCTTTCTTATCATAGATATAGAAGGCTGTGAACATGATCAGAATTCCTACAATATATACATAACAGTATAACACTACCATAAAACTCATCATCAAGAATCGCAAAGAAAATTAACTAGGCTATGTATTGAAAAAAGTCTAGTTAAAATAGATTAAGAATTAATTCAGAACGCCTATATCAGTCTTTGTGAACTTTAAAAGGAGTAGATTTTAAATTAATAATTGTTTTTAAAGGCAAAATAGAGTAATAAATTTACAAAATTATCAGATCTCAAGAGAACTCGAGCTAGCTTCATGTTTTTCTGTATTGGCCTAAACTTTACAACCTTCGAGCAAGCTCAAATATCCGAGTTGATCGCGAGCCTTGTGAATACATTCGGTAAATTATGAATACATTTTATTGGAAGTTTCCTTTTTATAAGGCTAGTTACCAGGATTTAACGTTGTTGGTTAAGTAATTACAAAAGAGGTAAATTTGACTAAAAAAAGATAACTTGGTAATTTATAAACAGAAACTGGCTTTGGTTGACAGAAAGCGAAAAACCATAAACTGCTTAGAGAGTAATCTAGGAAAAAAAAAAGAGTATAGATGTGTGGGAGACAAAACATCAAGAGAAATAACTGGAAAACGCACCAGACAAGTACAAACGCTGAAAAGAGACGGCACTAAGAAGACCCACAATCACAAGAGCGACAGCAACCTGTTCCATTCGAAGACCAAAGATAAGCTTAACTCATACATCGAAATATTTTGTTAGACATTTGAATAAAGCAGCAAAGAAAAATAGATAAATTAACAATTTAACAAGCAAGACATGAGAATGAAAGGAACAGGCGAATATTCTCACAAGCCTATGAGGTGGAATCAACTGTGATAGAAAGTGCAGAAAATGAACTGAAGAATACCAATGCCAAGCAATCATAAATTTGCCGAATTAGGCGAGCAATCTATAATAAGCAGCAAATGAGCTACTCTCTAGGTGCACTAAAATACTCTCCGTTTATATCTATGCACTCATACTGTGCTGCTCACAGCTAGCATCATTGTTTACCATTTACCAAGTTACCAGATGATGCAGCTAGTTATATGTCACTATATTACATTTAAGTGCTGGCCAACAAGATCATAAAAATTTCAATGGAAGTTACTGTGAATTTTAATATTTAGATAATTAGATTAATTCAAACGCTATGATGCTAATGTCTATGCTCTCTAGATGCTTTCACACTTATCTTTCCCTTGGCTTCTTTTAGATACTTTCACAAGGGTTTCTGAATTTTCATGTTTATTTTACGTTTTTCATATTTTTTTCATGACTTCATCATTGTGAACTGCACTCTTATTCCATATGATGGGTCATGTTTGCCAAACCAAAATTGAAAACACACTATCTTTACCTTCAGAAACAACATCCAGTCACCGCCCCTGCAGAGGGTTTTAAATACATCAACTGCAGTGTTCCACTGCGTGACAACTGAAAGTGCAGCTCTGCTTGTCTTCTCCTCCGAACAGTGAAAAGCAGACACAGGAACTTTCTCTATAGTACATCCAAATCTGCACATACGGTTTTATTATTATTTCCAGCAACAAATACCATCATTCCATCAGTATGTTTACAGTATAAATATCACATCCCTCCACCAAAAGAATATTTACTCTCTCCACAATAGATGCAGCAACGTTTCATTTTTAAAATAGAAGATAACAGGGAGAGTCACAAGTATAGAGGACAAAAGCACTGACAGGTACAAAGACATGCCTAGGATAACAGTTGAGGAAGGGAGTTAGGGTATAGCCTTACTGCGTCTTTACTGAGCAGTGAACAAGACACTACATGATAATCGGAAACAGTACAAGGAAGACCAAATGAAATTGAGTAATCAATTGCACAACATATTAGTATAATATGATCCAATGGAGCATAATCAGCAACAAACTCAAAAACAAATTGTCCGACTTATACAGTTCATAGTTTTTGTTGAGAGTTCACGGCCTGAGCTCTTGTCCAGAAATTGATGGTGGTTAGTAGTTTGTGATTCTGCATTTTCTTTTGAACCCGGGGGTGGTGTCTTCAAGTAAATACTTCGCTATAGTAATACTAAAGCATATTCACAAAGAATTTCTCCATAAAACTTTGCTAGAACATTAGTTTTCAGAAGATTTTGACCGACATAAATAAGATACCTGCTAACTTAATAATCACATGATTTCTTTACTGACTGGAAACATCACTTTTTTGGCCTTTTCACTTGTTGAGACTCGGTTGAACTAAAAACTCTATATTGAGGAATTAGCGATCAATTTCAGATGGAGAGAAAGGAAGTGGAAAGGAAGTAACGCAAACTAATCATACATTCTTTCAGGCAGATTGGCGTGAATGTACAGGAAAAAAGCTACCAGCAGGAAGAGTTTGCATATTGTTGCGACAATAGTGTATCCAGATGCAACAAAGTTGTAGTAGAACGCAAGTAAAATAAGTATGGTGGCCAGAGTTTGTTTTTCATCCTTCCAAAGGAGCACATCAGCAACTGCAATGAGCCAAAAATGAATAGCAGTTTATCAATGAGCATGGCCAACCAAAATGGGTCTTTCCTATGCTAATAAAAGGACCATTAATAAATGCACAAGATTTCTTCAGTATTTTCTCAATCTCTCTTTTTCTTAATGAGAAAACATCACAATGTAAACTTAAAATCTAATTGGCAATAAACACAAAACGCTGCTCCAATAAAGTTATATACGGAGTATGAAGTATGCGCTAATCAAGTGAGTAAATTTAAAATATGAAACTAAAGAGTCTGAAGTTCATTTTTGCAAAAAAGAGCAAAATATTACTTTTGTCACTGCTGTCTTCTAAAATGGGAAATATGTTCACCAGAAAGCAAGTGAAAGAGTGATATACTTCCACCGTTTTCTTTTCATCTCCCCATTTCAATAAAATACTCCTCACATATAGAGAAATGAGAAGATAAAAAAACGGAGGAAGTAGTATTCATAGGGTCACATCCTCACAGAAGACTGAGCTTATATCATCAAGCAAATCATACAGTAAAAACCCAAGTTGCTAAAGATCAGTAAAAATGACAACTTCATTCGAACTGAGGAGCCTTTGAGACATATTACACAATTTTGCAGAGCTTGAACTGCGGGCAGCCGATTTGAAGATCAGACGTTTTCAAACAAATGTTTCAAATAACTAGCTACCCACATCAAAGATTCATGTCTTCCTAGATGTAAATTGGACTTTTAAAAGTGGTATCCATATAAGAAACTGAAAGAATAAAAGATACATCGTAACAGCTAACAAGTAGAGAATGTGGAGCAAATTTTGTGTGAAAATGTTCCATACAGAATTTATATGATATCTGCTGGTTTAATACTAAAGTACGATACATTTCACATAAATTTTCAATGATAATAGTTTCACCCAAAAGTTTGCAGTGATGATTTAAGATATGAAGTACTGACACTTAAGAATTAAAATACCTCTGCCACCGCCAAGATATCTGTGAATTTTAGACTGTCCATCTTTTCTAGGCTGCTGCTCTGCCCTTAAGTGTGAGTAAGACTCTATTGTCTTCTCCAGACCCTCCTGCACCATCAAACACGGAAAGGTTAAATTAATTTCTTATTGCATTTGAAGGATGATGACATACACCAACCAAAAACTATGTTGATTAAGAGACACAGTTTCTTTTCATGCTCAAACAATATGGAGAGCCACAGGCTGGGGTTTAGAGTTTAGGCATTGTTCACATGGGTTTAATTGATCTTGAAAACCGTATTTAACGTTTACCAAGGCTTTTGGAAGGCCAGTGAATGCCTACTGATACTAGTGATACGGATGACAAACAACTAGATGATGCCATGCGAAAACATGAATCCTTTTCTTACTGATTTCCAGTCATATAACCATCAACTTTGAGTTGTTTCCTAGACACAAACATGTTTGAGTTTTCCAGCATGATGAATTTAAGTGCACTACAATTTACTGGATAACATATCTGGGAAGAAAGATAGAAGCTCCAATGGCCTAATATTTCCTGATTAAACCTTCTAAGATAATTCAAAACATTGGCATTAGACCGACCATTTATACCCCATTCTGCAAGGGTAAAACAAGTAACTTGAAAAGATTAAAATCAATTGAATCTTTTGCAGAATGAAAATGAAGAGTACTCACAGAGAACTAATCGATACAAAAATTAGCCAAACAGCATCCTTAACATCCGGATTTAGGAATATCAATGCCATCAACCACAATAAGTCTAAACGTCATTTAAGAAAGCACAAACTGAAACTCATTTGATATTTTGTTAAGACATAATATAGAGTATCCAGTGCTTTGTAGAGGTGCGAATGTGCGATGATCACAACAGGGCTCTAAAGTCTGTGAGTAATGGCAATAAATGGATGCCAATTTAAACATTTCGTGCAAAGAGCTTATTTAGAAACAAATTAAATATAAGAACCTGGAGGGACACAATGGGTGAGTAGCCAAGTCGATCTACTGCTTTTGAGCAACTAAAAGTCCTATTGCACGAAAGAAGTCTGATTCTTGAAGGGGTTAGCTGTGGAACTTTCATACCATAGGGGGCCAATATTCTATAGATGAACTCTACCAAGTGAGCTATAGGCATCATAACAACTGCAGGAATTTTTATTCTAGGCCTGCAAGCACGAGACAAAAAGTAAATGTAACAAACTACAGCTTAGTACCACAAAGTGGCATAATCAAATAAAAAACATAATTGACGGAAAAGAGTGACTGGCGCCTGGCAGCCCATTGAACTGATCAAAACCTACTACACCAACAGACCTTTCATAACCTAGGCCCTCAAGTATGATTGACATAAACTCCCAAAATTTGATAGGCTCCATATTTGTAATGAAATATGCCTGCAAACAAAGATAAAAGCTAATTACTTTAAATTGAATTTTCTCTAATTATTGTGGTGAACTCAGCACCTTGTAACTAACAAATAACTGGTGATATACATTGGAAACAAAAATGGCAAAAGGAACTGCGGAAAGGTCCCGATCTTAATTTGTATGCAACATCATAGAATCATCATTACTTTTACATCTAAACTAAAAACACAGCTGTCAAATAACATGGTGACATCAAAAAAAACTTGGAAGTCTAGCCGAGGCCACAATGCTCAAAATTTTCTGAGTGCTTAGCACTCTGGCTCCGTTATCTTTAACTTATTTTCCTGATTCGCAGAGAAGAAGTTCAAATTTATTTCTTCAAAAACTTCAATTATGTTCTGAAAACACCAAATTTCCAATGATACACAAAAAATAAGTTCAGCAAAAGAGGTGAAAATAATGCACTCGGTAGCGTACTAAACTACATTAGAATAAATAGTGTCAGCATAGACCAAGAATACTAAACAAAGAAAAAAAAAATATCATAATGACAGTTCCTGGAGAAAAGGATTGGGGGAAGGAAGAAAAAAAATGGCTGCATATGTGTTCATTTTCTTAAGAAAGAAAACAATAATATCAGTAACACAGCAAAGGCTAACACAAAATACCTGACCTGAAGCTTTCTCTGCAACTGGTCCTTTAGATGCAAGTGCTCGTTCAGCACATATATGAGCATGAGCCACATTTCCAACATAGGTGAAATCATACATGTTGTTTCCATCTCCTATTATAAACTGCACATTGAAACACAAAAATGTCAGCAAAAAAAACTTGGGCCATATTCAGAATAAGTAATACAGTAACAAATGTACACTTTACAACTGAAAACTTCAATTTGAATCGAAGCGCAAACTACTACTCGCTTTTGTTCTGCAGTGATACACCTTTTTACCCTGATTTCAATTCTTAGTTTATAAATTACAGTTTTTAGTACTGCAGTTTTATAATAGAGTAGCATTAATGCATGAGACTAAATCATCGATATCAAAGATGTGAGCAAGCAAACGGACAAAATATACTATCTCTGGAGTATATAATATATACACCAAGGTGCCATGGACTCTTGGAGTAGTATGAGATGGCTGGTGAGGCTAGAATTATAATGGCTTATAAGCTTCTTCTCAAGGTATTGTAACATTATATTAAATATCGGCTGCGACACCACATCACGACCAAGTTATCAATTACCGTGACAACAGAGGTGCTATTGGCCGCATTTATAGCGCAATGGCCGAGATCAAGCCATGATAAACATTCCAAGAGCAAGACTCAAACTGAGACTAATACCATGCATTATAGATAAATTGACAAAAACTATGGTATTGCTTGCATAAATTAATCTAAACTGCACTTGTGCTGCATCTCCTTTTGTTCAATAACAGGATATGAAATGTTTCCCTTAATGCACATAATATAAAGTAACCTCGACAAACCTTTATGATAGATAGGCCAAGCCTTCAAAGTTCAAACTATAGATTACAGTTCCAAGATATTTGATGTATGCGTAGTTATGCTATTTTGAACCCCATTCCTTGGCCATTACAACTATAATTGCGCCCATTTGGGCATTATTACTAACATTTTCACTCTAGTTGTCCAATTTGTTCCCCCTAGTGATTTTCACCGTAATCACAGGTTTGGTGCGATTCCGATACCTTTTTGTTTAGGCAGAAGGACGACAAGCCTAGCGAGGCTCGCTCAACAACACCCTAGCCCCGGAGTGTCAAAAGGGTCGAAACTAGCTTGGAGGAAGCAAAGGAAGAGGCTAAGGAGTGAACCCCTTCCAATTAGGATGGACTGGAGCCATTTTTGAAGAGGGCCCGTGTGGGTCCAATACATTGGGATCCAAAGCACTCTGATCGGGTCCAAGGTCTCAACCCGTCCGGGTTCACCATCTACCGTCTGGGTCCAACCTGAACCCGCCAGGTCCAATACATTTCGCCCGGGTCTAACATAGGCATCTCCACCACCGCCATATCCACCAAGGCACCAAGACCACCGTATCCACCTCCACCATATGCATTTCCACCACCATAAGCCACCAAGAGGAGCCGCCTTCTTCAATAGAAACCGGGTGATTGTAGGAGTCCACTTGCACACCAACCTCCCTAGGATCTCGCCCCCAATTCCTAAAGATGCATCCTAAGTTCTTTACTAATGTGAAATTTTTAAATTTTTTGCAGTCTACTAATGTTGAATTTTTAGCTACTTATCATTAAAGTTTCTTCCTTTTTCATTAGATCTATTCTAATCTTAGATTAATTAGTCATCTATCTTCATTAATCTAGAAATTGCACGTTATTAAGTAAAATTACAAGCTTTACCATGTTAAACAACCAAGTTTCCATCTTTATTGATATTGCTTGCACAACCACCATGATTAGTGCGTAGATCTTTCACTATGGAACGATTGAGCCCCTATATGCTTGATTTATGCAATTGATTCTCTAATAATGGGTTGGGCGTAAAATTGGATGAGGTTGGTTGGGGATTTGGAACCAGCTATGTTATACCCTTGTCCACCAATTGAAAATCGGTAAGATCTAGAAATCTACCCGTCCTCTTGACAAGCCTTACATAACCTACCTAGTTCACCATGGGAGTTAACCTTCCATGAGGCGTTCCCCTTGTCCAATCGACCTATCAACCTGGCAAACGAGAATCATGAATATGAATCGGGCATATCGATGGTGATATCAATCCATAGGTTTTCTTTCCATTGAAGTACAAACTTAATCACTTCATTGCTTTCATTTAGTTTAGTTGCATTTTATTTTAGTTTATTTAGTTTGTTAGACAAGCCACCTTCACTTTGGATCGATTTAGCTAAACTTTAAGTTAAAACCGACTAGTAGACCTGTGAAAACATGACCCGACCCCTAAACCCGACCCAGATTTTAAGGGTCAAAGACAGGGGCGTCTCAAATAATTCAAGGCCCCTTGCAACAACAAAACGGAGGCCCTCAAAATATGTTGGGATGTTTTCAACATATTTTTCAAAAGAAAATATGAGTGGATAATAAGGCCAAGAAAAAAAAAAAGTCGAAAGAAATAATGTAAATGACCGAGCTAGTTATATCCTATCGGCCTCACATTTAAAACAAAAGCAAAATTAATGAAAATCGAGTAAGGTAGGAGTAACTTGAGCCTCGTGGCTGATTTGCGAAGTTTGTACCACCAGTCTAAGTTTGTTGCTAGAAATATACTCCTTATTTCCTTTTCCACTATAGAACAACATTTTGGAGGCCCAGTTCCTCGGCTGCTCACCCTGAACCGGGCCCACGCCGCCACTGGTCAAAGACTCGTAAATCTTGACCCGCGACCCGAAATGATATGTTATTTTAGGGTTGAAACCTGACCCGACCCGTTCGACCCTATGGGTCAAAGATTATGAGGAAAAATGGCAAAATACTACCTACTATAGTAAGTTTTTCAAAATACTACTTACTCCTTCTAGTCTAAGTGTTGGTTCCCTTTCTTTTGGGTACCAGAATTAAAGAAATGAATTTGGACCACACAATACACCCTACCCCACATGTAATTGAATTTGGACCACACACAACTTACCAAAAAAGGAAAGGGGAACCAAAACCTGACTAGCATGGAAATGGAAAGAGGAACCAACACTCAGGAGGGAGTATTATACATTTTTGTTCAAATTACTACCTACAAAGTTACTAATCTTCCCAAATTACTACCTTATACCTAAATTAGATCTTAATTGAGGTAAAATGATCAAAAACACAGATTTTAATATGTTATACCCATTTTACCCCTCATTAAACACTCCCTTAACCCATCCTCAACATTTCTAGCATCACAGTGTTACCACAACCTAACCACACGCACAACCAAACACGGTCTCGACCCTTATCCAGCCACATCCTAAACCGTGTCCACCACCACAACGCTGCCCAAGTCCCACCTTTATCCCACCACCACCGCACTCAAATCCCTACCAATCGAAAACCCTAAATCTAAGGAGTACGATTCCTGTAGGTGCTGCAACGAGCTAAGGAGATAGGTCTCGTAGTGGAAGGCATACAGGAATGATAGTGGTGGTGAAGGGTTTCTGTGCGGCAAGCGCGTAAGTAGGGTAGTAGTATCTGATCGGAGGCGGCTTGGGATGGCTTGGGATGGTCGTCTGTAGTGTAAAAGTGGTCGACTAATAATGGTGATGGTTGTTGAGGGTGGTGGTGGGTGGACAAAAAGGATGAAAAAGAAAAGATTAGTAAGGGTATTATGAGTGAAAAAAGGGTAAACCAATGAAAGTCACCTAATAATGGTTAATTATAGTTAACCAAGTCCTAAATTCAGGTATTAGGTACCAACTTAGGAAATAGGAAAAGTTGTAGCTTTATAAGTAGTAGTTTGAAAAAATAAATATAATATGTAGTATTTTGAAAAATATTGACAATAATAGGTAGTATTTTGCAATTGAGCCTTAAGAATATTATAAAAATATTAATATTTTAATATAATATTTAAAATAATACTCCCTCCTATTCACTCATTTCCTCCCTCTTTCCTTATTTGTGATAGTCGGATTTTCTTTCCTATTTCCTTATTTGGAAGTGTTGTATGGTCCAAATTCAATTGCATATGGGGTAGAGTGTTTTGTGTGGTCCAAAATCATTTCCTTATTTCTTGTGCAAAATGGAAGGGGAAGAAATGAGTGAATATGAGAGAGTATATATTAAATATGTGATTTAAATATTTTATATCAATTAAATAATAAAATTATTATTAAAATAATTAATATAATAATATTATTAATATTAAATATGATTTAATTTTAAAAAGTATGTTTTTTCGGTTGAAAAATGATAAAATAAAAGACGTCATAAACTTTTCTGTGACCCGTATTCTAACCCTAACCCGACCCGATACCCGTATGACCCGAACCGTATTTGACCTTACCCGTATTCGACCCGTATTATTACCCGACCCGTTTGAGAGACAGGTATACAGACTAGTAATCCCAATTTGCTCCTTGTGGATCGACCCTTAACTAGTGCAACAATACTCGTTAACGTGCGACTGTTGCGAGGCTAATTTAAAACACATCAATACTCTAGTTTGGAATACTCACTAATGTTGCCATAGATTGATTGTATACAAACTCTAAATAGGTTTTATAGCAATTTGTTATTTTACACACTCACCCTATAATCATTGGGAGGGGGAGCAACTCCACTAGGTAGTGGGGATAGAAGGGGGGTAGCAATTAAAGAATCTAATGGCTCTCCCAAAATATTCTTCCAAACATACCTACGGTAAAAAGGTAAATAAATAAAAATCACACACTATACCATAAGACTTAAGAGCTATTGTCAAAACTGCGATTAGCCCACCATAAAAATAGCATTTATCATCTGCTGTGCCTCTACTTGATTATATGTCTGTACTTGGTTATAACCTCGTAGTTTTCTAACACTTCACCCATTGCAACTGGGTCATTATAAAATGGCATAAAAACATTGAATCAAGAAACATACTTCCTAATAAGGAGAGTAAGGAACAAAACTATCTCCAAGACTATATGCATATGTGATATGACTCCACGGTTAGGCTAAGTTTAACGCATGTCGTCTCAGAAAACATGTTGAGTTGAACTAGATCTAAAAACGAAAAGAGAAATTGATAGGCCTTCCAAACCATCCCTGTGGAACGACTACTGAGAGTGAAACAATGACTCGTTCACTTGTGAGGTAAAATACACTAATGCTCACATCAGTGCCACATAAGATTACACAAAGGCAGATCTACAAGAATTGTCTACCAGAATAACAAAACACTTGCTCAATAGAAGCATAAATAGGCGAGCTAAACAATTAACATCAAACTGAAACTAGCAATCCTAAAACTAGTAATCCATAAGGTACCCAGCTAGCCAGCATACGTTTACGTTAGAAATGTGAAAACATTATATAACACCGTGCATCTTGTAATCTTTGCGCACCTATACGGCTATGCATTGCCAACCTTAAAACTGTCATTACGATTTTGTAATACATAGGACACACGTGTTTTTGAAGCTTCATACTATCCTGCATTTTCCGTTTTTAATAGCTACAATGGTTCAAACATCTTCAGAATTTCAACCTTTAACTTTAGGGGGAGAGTTACTAATTTGCTATATGACAGAACACGCAAACGGGTTGGGCCTTACCCAAACGAAGGAGAGACAGATTACTCAACAAACAAGGGAGGTTCCATCCTAAAACCAATCGGCAATAAGAGGAGTAGGCTCCCTTGGTTATAAAGTGGTACAATCTCTCTTTCTCCAAAAATGTGGGACACTCACATGTGGGTTTATATTCCAACACGCCCCTTCACATGTAAGGTCCCTTCGAAACCCATGGCGAAACCATGGGGGCTCACCAAAATGGGAATTCACGAACCCTCACAAAGGCCCTCCACCGGTGGCATAATTTGGGCCCAGTTTAAATTGAAAACCATGACGAAACATTGGGCTTTGATACCATGATAGAACATGCAAACGGGTCGGACCTTACCCAAACGGAGGAGATACATTGGGCTTTGACACCATGATAGAACTTGCAAACAGGTCGGACCTTACCCAAACAGAGTAGAGACGGACCACTCAATAAACAAGGGAGGTTCCATCCTAAAACTAATTGGCAAAAAGAGGAGTAACTCTCTTGGTTATATAGTGGTACAATCTCTCTTTCTCCATCAGTGTAGGACACTCACATGTGAGTTTATATTCCAACAATATACAAAAAAAAAAAAAAAAAAAAAGAATGCACCACAAGAGTCGCAACAATTTACCTTGGACTTCCCTGCCCTAGCAGCAGTAACCAAAGATGGAACTAGTAGCCTATCACCAGGGCCAAAGATACTGCTCGGACGTATGCAGCACGTAAGAAGCCCTTTTTCACCATTTGCCTTTAAGACCAGTGCTTCCCCCTCAGCTTTAGTGGCTGAATAAAAGTCATTATGCTGAAATTCAAATTTCAAGAAATACATTAGACGAGTAAACAGTTCCCCACAAGTCCCCAAGCAAAAAGAAGGAAAATATTAGAAAATAAACAAAACAGTAGAAAGGCACAGAAAGCAGGTTTGATTTTCAAATTAAAGCGCAGAAGCAACTTTTAAACATGCCAAGGGCTCCACCTCGAAAGCCTTTAAAATATGTTTCCATTGGGGGAAAAACTTCTATAAGAAAGCAATTATTCTGAGCATGATAATCCAGTTCTGAACAAGTGTACTTCATTTTAGAGTTAGCATATACATTAGCATAGTTAGAGACCTCCAGAAGAAGTACCAAGGTCAATCAACCAACTTAGTATCTACAGACCAAGAGTAGTAGAATCTCGGCTTAGCCTGAATTCCGTCTGCTGATAAATTGATGATATAAAAGTATACAAACTAGTTACGTTAACCAAAAGCATACTTCATTTGACCATAAAAAAATTCTCTCTTATTCCTTGGGGAACAAAGCCTGATCTTTATCAAACTAAAGGCAAGTTGTCTCTTCAGTGTTCTTTGGCTTTGGATTGTTCACTTTCTTAGGAGTATGATGGACTAAACCAAGTTCATGTATTGTCAAAGAGTCGCTGATGCAATTCTCGGTGTTTGATAGAGAATTCGGAAACATATATGTTCTGTGATTGTAGGGGTAAGCGTTTGTACATCTGACCACTTATACAGAGACCTAATTTCTTCTATTATCAACTCTTTGGGTCATGTTTTTTAACCCAGACAATCATGGACAGACCCAATTAAGATGCAAGTCAAATTTATCAGTAGATTAGTCTCTTTAGAGATATTTAGGTAAGCTGGTAAGGTTAAGATTGTAAGTTAACATTCTTTCCACTGTCTTCTCTTTCTTCTTCTGATTGTAGGAACGTAAAGAAAACTAAATGTTATTTGAAATTATACTTTCAAAGGCATTCCCTAACCTTGAATCAATAGTGCCAAGAGAAAAAGAATAGAGAAAATCAAGTAGCCTAAATAAAAGAAAATGTAGTTGAAAACAATATAGACGAGCATCGGCAGCCCATGTATAACAAAATGAAAATGGGAGCGATACCTTTACTGGATAAGACAAAGATTCATCCCCATTGATAATTCCATGCACTCCATCAAAGACAACGCTCGGAGAGCTGGTATAAATCAACCTATTCACTTGCAATGCAACACAAGAATCAATCACATTCTTGGTTCCTGCATTGAAAATTGTAGACGCACCAGACGAGACAAAGTTTTAGAATGGAACCACTAATTACCATCCCAAATACTTGAATTAACAAAAAGAAAAACAAGTTCACCTTCAACATTAACTGAACGTTGGAGACTGTAATTGTTAATCGACGAATCAGGTGCTGCCATATGAAAGACAACCTCGGCTCCTTGAAAAGCTGGCCAAAGATTAAGTTTAGATCAGTCAAATTGTAACTTAAACAAAACACTACTCCACACATCCCATTTATAGTATCGCCATTTCACATTAGTGGTCAATGTTTTAATTCAAGTCATACAACTTTTTACCAATATTCTTCAGAACAGTCAATACATAACTACAACAATCACCAATAAAACCTAATCCTATGATGAAAGTAACCCTCCTAGAATTCAAAGAGAGTGTTAAAATGGGAGAACCTTTTAGAACTTGAGTCTTGTCCCTTAAATCGGCAGATACATACTGAGCACGGCCAACATTTAATGCCTTTCCAAGAGGCCCATCCTCCTCATATGGCTCGAGCCGAATGGAAGGACCCAAATCAGCTATTCTAACACAATACATTTCGTAACTAATCAACATTTCCACCAAATGCCTCGCTGCAAAACCTCGTCCTCCAGTAACAACACACCATCTCTCCTGGCTTGACATCTTAAATTCACCTATCCACAACATTTTTCACACCATCAGCATTGCTTAAATAAGCAAAGCATACTAAAAATAACACATAAAATCGCAAATTAATGCGCAGAGACGCAGATTAGCAATTCTTGTACTTCGTAATAAATTATAAAATTTAGTCTACATTGTGCAAATTACTAACATAGAAAAGAATTAATAGCCAGCATCTTAAACTCGACTATCCACGACATTGATAATCAAAGTGTACTAAAAAATCAGGTAACACAACAAATTAATGCGTGGAGATCCAAATTAACAATACTTGTAGGCTTGTAGCATTTAGCAATTCTTGTACTCCGTAATAAATTTAGTCTACATTGTCGAAATTACTTAGACAGGCAATGATTTAATAACCGGCCCCTTAAACGCAACAATCCGCAACATTGATCAACCTTCATCATTACTCGGATATATGAAATGTACTAACAAAAATCATGTAAAATCGCAAAGTAATGCTCCGAGACGCAAATTAACAATACCTGTAGCAAATTAGTCAAAATTTTGCGATTTATTAAGATAATTAAAACAGTTGAATGAACAACATCTTAACTTCAACTTACCGCGATAATATTACTAAAAACAAAATTAATGCGCAGAGATGCATATTAATGATTATTGTAGCAAAATTTAATCAACATTTGCTGCTGAAATGATTTATATAACAAAAAAAGAGCAATTGAATGATTTTATTTGAGTAATGAAGATAAATCTACCTAGAAATTAGGAAAGAACAGTGATGAAGTGAAGAGCGAATAATTGCAGCAGCGAATTTACGAACGACGCGCAATTATATTCAAATCGCTTATTGATTGTGCCCCAAAATCTCTATTGGCAGTAGAGTTTATGTTTTTTTTTTTTTTGGGATTGATCGCGGGTTTTTCTATTTTTCAGTACAGTACTTTGTAGTTTGTAGCACGTCGACTCTCGTTGTAAAGTAGAATAAAGCAATCCGTAATTCTGTACAATCCGTCTCCCTTGTGACGGACGCTATCCGTCATAAGGTAAAGACGGTCCAAATAACTACCATATTCTAGCAATATGGATCATTGAACCCATGTTGTACGTATCATTGAACCCATGTTGTACAATAATTATAAATAAAGTTAATTTGACATTTGATAATGAAAAATAAAAAAAATTCTCCTTCCCCGTGCATTTGGACGGTCCTCCAACTTCTTCTAAATCAATCAACATCAAACCTCTCTCCTCTCTTTTCAATTAAATTTCCTTCTTTCCCCAACATTCAAACACTTGCGTTTGGTTAGGGAAAGGGAAAGGAAATCAGAAAGGGTAAGAGGGGGAAAGGTAAGGGATTACCTAAAACTTAACTTGTTGTTTGG
>JAOWBH010147116.1:0-12585 GCA_028566215.1 Silene coronaria | reverse complement strand
AAACCTCAAGGGTACCATGGGAATTGCTCAATTTTTATTTTTATTTTTATTTACTAATTATTGCCACGTCATCAAAATTTAACGGCGTGTTAACGGTCGTTACATTAAAGGGTACCATGGGCACAAAAATGAAATCTCAGGGGTACCATGGGCAGATTCTTAAAAGTAAGGACACCATGGGAATCTGACAAACTTAAGAGGTACCATGGGAAATATCCGTTTAATTTTTAAGTCAGTTGATTATCTAACTTTTGAAACAATCTTAATTTATTTCCCTTTACATGGTTTCCAAAACATAACATAATTATATTATACTCGTTTGTGTTAAACAATTAACATTAACAGTTAGATACTTAAAACAATTCAACTAATAACGTAATAGGACTCCCATGGGAAGATAAGGTTCCTAGGAACTTAAATTCATGTGAAATTGTAATTCATGTGAATTGGAAAAATGTTGTTTGGTTCCTATATGGGAAGTGAGTTTATATGGGAAGATGCACGGGGGCTGGGTAAGTGATTTCCTCCATTATGGAAGAATTAGAGTTTCTTGGGAACTTCTAATTCCCATAAAATGGACAACCAAACAACCCCTTAGTTTCACTATTCCCGCAGGCAAAATGAAACTGCGAAGTGTAATCAGACACCATAATAATGTAATAGAGCTTGTGTTTTACGGAGTAACATGATTTGCATCAACAATTAGATGCTTAGAACAATTCAACTAATCCCAAAGCAATTACATGTTGCAACATGTGTAAGCTGATGAAAACAGCATCTCTGAATTGAGGCATGCTTAATCTGGTAACGGACAAGACCAACCTTGTCATCTAACAAGAACAGATTAATTAATTTGAATAATGCGAACTTTTGGTTACAGATGAATTCATTCAAACTGGAAATTAGGCTTTTCTAATTTTCTTACAGATGACACTGAATTAACTGAAATTTGCGGCAAAACCAAAGGACAAAAGAAGTACGAAAACTAGGGACCGTCTTAAATAGAAGTATACATCCTTGTGCTTAAACGTCCTCGCAAATCACCAAATCAAAACTGCAATCACCGTCCTAATTATCAAGATAAATGCGATCGCAGGGTCGATTACCCCACCAATTGGGAAACTTACCTGTCACCCTAAAGCATTTCTTGGCAGTATGGCCTTCCCTTTCACAAGCAATGCATTTAACTTTCCTCAAATCGTTTCCATTATTAGCCCTGTTTTCACGAGGAACCTCCGCTGAATTACGACTATTACGTCCTCCACCACCAAGTTCGGCCTCACCGTGAGTGGAACTCTGGAGTCTTTCTACTTGGAATAATATATTGAATACTTTGTTCAAGTTCGGAAGGGGTTCCATACCTAGAATATGAGAACGAGCATACGCAAAGCGGGAATTATCGACCCCCATTAGAAATTCATACACCCTTCCCTTTTCGCGTCGCATTGCAAGTGCTTCGTTGAGATTACATGTACATCCACATGAGGGCAGAATATCAATATCATCAAGATCGTTCCATAATTTCTTGATACGACCAAAGTAACTAATAATAGATTCATCAGCTTTTTGTTTGCAATTGATTATTTCGGCTTTTAGCAGGTAAATATCAACGCCTCTATCCACCGAGAAACGTTGTTGAATATCGTCCCATAAGTCCTTCGCAACATCGTGATAAAAGAAAGTAGAACGCAACTTCTCGTCGATTGTGTTATAGATCCAGATAACTATGTTTGCATTTATAACCGACCAATTTTCGTAATCTTCGGAGGTTTCGAGTGGTTTAGGGATATCCCCGGTTAAGAATTCCAATCTGTGTCTTTCGCGAAGCGCGTTGCGAATACCCTCCGCCCATCGCTCATAGTTATATTCATTTAAAACAACGTGAGTAATGACGTTGTCGGGATGATCGCCGGGAAGGAGAGTATATGGAGTAATTTTATCGACGATTTTAGTTTCCTCGTCAACAGCCGCCATAGTTTTCTAGGTTTACCAAGGATTTTGACTTTTTGAGGAAAGAATTGCTATTCATCTATTACTGATATCCGTATCACTATATATACATATATAAATATGTATATGTATTGACGGAAACAAATAATGTAATATACTCCGTATATGCTACAACGGAGACTACATTCCTAAATTATGTAATACGGATTACGGAGTATATGTTACAACGGACACTTGCCATTCCGCGAAATATGGCTAGTGTCTGAAGGCCAACAGTTAATTAATAAACAAATATTCTCTTTATCTCAGTAAATAGTTCACAAAATAAAGCAAGTGTAAATTATTGACTAAGACGGATAGAGTAAATACCGGTACAATGAACAAATCTAGCTGATCGAACATAGCTCTAAGTCTCTAACAGCTACGGAGTATTAGTTTCTACTGCCGTTAACTCTAACCTATTCTTTATGGCTGAAAAATCGTATTGATGCAGGGGTACCCGGTTCTCTATTGTCCAAGCCGAATTACGAGTACTGCTTTCTCTCTAATTAAACTGAGATGATAAGCATTCGCGATGTCAGTTGTTAGTTCAATTTCGATACCATGCATACTACACAGATAATTCTCATATTTTCTTCCAAGTCTTTCTTCATTGTTTCCTGTTTTGGAGAGGTTAGAGTTTGTGAATATGCATTCTCAGTGTGAGAAGGTGGTAAAAAGGACATCAATTTGATTGAAATCACATTGGATTATATCATTATAACATTCAATAAAATTGTTTTACAGCGGAAGATATTCTGAAAGTAATACAAACTAGCTCCAATAAATAGAAACCAAGGGAGTACGAAAACTCAGAACCATCTTAAATAACCCTATAATTCCCAATGGCCGCTGGTTCGTGCCATTGACACAGCTTATACAGCAACTTTAGTACAGTATTTAACATAAATGACGAGTTCTCACATGATATCTACGTCAGGTGTTCTCTCATCATTGGCTCATTGCCCTGGTGCGGTGTCAGATTCAAAGCCATAGATCAATTTACAATTGACATACATAGAACAGCTACTGATTTCCAGAGGCAGGGCTGTTTTGGGCTTTGCTCATATCACCCCATCCACGAACCCATGGTTGTCCGGGTGTTGCTCGCGTCTCTGCAGCAGCATACCTGTTTAGATTGCTTCCAACCTTTTCTCGAACAGCTGTGAATACCTACAATTGTTGAACTTAGTGTCAAATTTTATGTTTGATTTACAGACATCAAAAAATTCAATTACTATACCCCATAAACTCACTGGATTCTCAATAATTGACTCAGGTGGTGGTTCCTGTTCACTCAACCACCTCCACAAATCGGGGTTCTCCTGTCAGAAATAAACAGAAGAACTAGACATAAATTTCAGATCAAAGAAACATGAATAGGCAATTATTATAATAATCAAATTTACACTCTTAATTAACTTCGGATGGTGTTAGTTCTTACCAAAACTTTCCTATTGGAGTACAAAATAACTTAATGCACTTGCATAGTTGCATCTAGTCGCCACTACCAACAATTTACCAGGCACAATCACAAAATTAGTTTGTCAAACAATATATCAAATGCAAGTACATGTTGTATGTGCATGAACGACAGTGTTTGTTTCATGAACCTCTATTCCATAAGATCACCATTCTTGATCCGAATTGAACTGATGTATTCATTAGTCCCTAAACCTAATAGTATCAAGTCAATGACAACTCCATCGGTTCATCCTCTATAGTCCTATGAGTGGCTTACAATTAAAACAAACAGAGAATCAACAATAACCTGCTCATATGAGCTATGTTGTTGGAACTCTTCATTTCTTCCTCTAGTAACTTTAGACACTTCAGCATGGACAGACACGTCAATATAAGCCAACAACATCATTTCTTACCAAAAGTCAAAAACTCAAACTAGCCGGATTCAATACCTGGACATGTACCAGTGTCCAATAGTTGTAGCTTTAGTCCTAGCGACATACATAGCATATGAGTACGCATCAACCATGTATCCCGTTTCCATTTTCAAAATTTTCAGTTCATATTTCTTCACCATAAGATCAAAAAACCCTGTATAACACGACTCATACTGAACTTTGTTAGAGAATAATTAGCATAATTATTCTTGTAGATATTTTTCAGTTAATAGTTCTCCTTAGTCAAAGATTGTATCTTCATAGCTTCCTTTTTACTAGCCTAATTCTAGGAAACTAACTCTAATTCTAGGCAATTAGGATTCTTATTATCAGTATATAATCATGTACTCCTTTCATTGTAATTTACAACTTTTCAATATTCAATTTTACATTTTCTACATGGTATCAGGAGAAAGGTTCGATCTCCATCTCCACCTTTAATTTTTCCTTCTCTTCCATCCGTGTGCTTCGACAACATCACTAATGTCGTCTCATACCATCCCAAATGCTGACGAGCCCTCCAAACCAATCGTGCTTGTCAATATCCACGCCGTCACAAAATTCGATGGATCTAATTACCAACAATGGCGCACTCAATTTGAAGCGTTGTTGCAAGGTTATGCTCTATCATCCTTCATTGACGGCACCCCTCCTCCACCCAAATTTACTGAAGAGAAGGATAAACAACCCGTCTCCAATCCGGCGTACCACACTTGGTTCAGGCAAGACCGACTCTTATTCAGTGCTGTGGCAAGTACCCTCGCCTCCCCTATTAGTCCTATCCTAAACCGCTTAACCACCACAAAAGAAGCATGGGATGCTCTCGCATCATCCTATGCCCGTCCCTCTCGTGGCCATATTAAACAACTCCGTCACAAACTCAAGAATATTACCAAAGGCACATCCTCCATTACCGAGTATATGAACAAAATCAAGGAAACAGTTGATGAACTAGCATTACTCGGCACCATCATTCCCCAAGAAGACATTACGGATCACATCATAGACGGATTACCCTCTTCATTTCAATCCGTCATTGACGCCGTTAATGCTCGAGATACCCCCATTAGTTTCTTTGAATTTCATGAGAAACTGATAAATAAAGAACTCCTAATCCACCAATCTGAAGCCTCCCAAACCACCACCTTTCAACCCATGGCTCACGCCACTCACACCCGTAACTCCGCTGCCTCTCACCACTACCAACGCCGTACCCCTACTACCCCCACTACTGCTGCCACCCCCAACCAAAACCCGAACAATCTGTTTAAAGGGAAGTGCCAATGGTGCCATGTTCAAGGTCATACCTTGTCCTACCCATATTCAAAGCTCTCCACCGGGATATCCGTGTCCCTCCCTACACCCGGACTCCCACCACCCAACCCACTGCTGCCCAGGCCCACCCCACCACCCTTAACCCGCAACCCATTCCATCCCCATGGCTCCTTGATAGTGGTGCCTCGCATCATGTTACTGCTGACCTTGCCAACCTCTCGCTCCACTACCCCTACGATGGCACTGACGAGATAGTTATTGGTGATGGTTCGGGTCTCCCAATCTCGAACGCTGGTTTTGTCTCCCTTCCTTACTCTTCTACTTCTTCTTTTCAATTAAAAAATGTTCTCCATGTTCCCCAAATGCATAAAAACATAATTTCCGTCTCTCAATTTTGCAATGATAATAATGTTTTTATTAACTTTACCTCCACTTCTTTTATTGTGAAGGAATGTGATACTGGTGCTCAGCTATTTACCGGCTCTGGCAAAGATGGCGTCTACTATTGGCCAACGCAATCGTTCCCGCAAGCCCACACCGTGACTGTTCACCATGCCGACCTTCATCACCGTTTTGGTCATCCCCACTCATTAGTTTTTAATCAAATTGCTTCAACATTGAATGTTAAACATTTCTCTTTGAATAATAATTGTCATGCCTGTTCCATATATAAAAGTCATAAATTGCCTTTTACTATTTCTTCGTTAACCACTCAATTTCCGTTAGAGGTAGTATTTAGCGATTTATGGACCTCGCCAATTCTCTCTTTTGATAACTATAAATACTATGTAATATTCGTCGATCATTTTACGAAATTTACATGGTTATTTCCGCTTAAGAAAAAATCGGACACTCATCGTGTGTTTCTTAACTTTAAGGCTTTTGTTGAAAAACAATTTTCCCGACCTTTACTCACTCTCTATTCCGATAATGGAGGTGAGTTTGAAAAACTAAAACCCGACCTTGCCAAAACCGGAATTCAACACCTCACCTCCCCCCCTCACACACCTGAACATAACGGTTTTGCGGAACGACGCCATCGCCATATAGTTGATACCGGTCTTGTGCTATTATCACATGCCTCCATGCCCATCCGCTACTGGTCTCTTGCTCTTCAAACGGCTGTTTACCTCATCAATCGTATGCCCACATCCACTCTAACTCATCAATCCCCATATTTTCGCCTATTTCATTCCACACCCAAATATCAAAATCTCCATAACTTCGGAAGCCTTTGCTACCCTTGGCTCCGTCCTTACACCCATCACAAACTCGATCCCCGCTCCATCGCGTGTGTGTTTGTTGGATACTCACCCACCCAACACGCCTATATGTGCCTTGATCCTACCACTCATCGCCATTACGTATCTCGTCATGTCAAATTCGTTGAGGATACCTACCCCTTTGCTACTCAACCCGTGACTGACTCCCTTCCCTCCTACGACTCGTGGTGCCAACTGTCGCTTCCCCTTCTCACCACCCCACCTCCTGCCTCCCCAGACCCCCCCTGAACCCGCTGCCACCCCTGCCTCTGACCCTACCACTCCCCGCACCCACCGTACCATCTCCAAAGTCTACTCTCGTCGTCACGTTCCCCCCCTGCCTCCCCTGAAGTCCCACCAGCAGCAGCTGCTGCCTCCCCTGCCGTCAACTCCCCCTCTCCTTCCCCTGCCTTCACCACCATTCCTGCCCCACCACCCACCTCAAAACCTGCTACTCGGGCATCCCACAACATTTTCAAACCAATTGATAAGCTTAATCTCAATGCCGAGTTGCACCCAATTGAGCCTAAGACCACGAAACAGGCCCTCCTTGACCCCACATGGCGAGCTGCTATGGAGGTCCAGTTCAATGCCCTCAAAACCAACGAAACTTAGGAACTTGTTCCCCCCTCACCTGCCCAAAACATCGTCGGTTGTAAATGGGTGTTTCGCACCAAATACAATCCCGATGGAACTATCCACAAACACAAGGCCCGTCTAGTTGCCAAGGGCTTTCACCAAAGACCCGGATTAGACTACCATGAAACCTTTAGTCCCGTTATCAAACCTGCCACAGTCCGTCTATTGTTGAGTCTTGCCGTCACCAAAGGTTGGTCACTCCGTCAGCTTGACATTAATGACGCGTTTCTCCAAGGAACACTATCCGATACGGTTTACATGGCCCAACCTCCGGGCTTCGTTGATGCTCACCACCCGACTCATGTCTGCCGTCTCAAGAAAGCTCTTTATGGCCTCAAGCAGGCTCCTCGAGCTTGGTACACCGAGCTTCGCACATTTCTTCTTACCTCGGGATTCCACAATTCCGTATCTGACACTTCTCTCTTCATTCTTAAGGCCACTTATGATTTATATGTTCTTGTCAATGTTGATGATATAATTGTGACAGGTGCTTGTCCTTCCCGAGTCAACCGTTTTATCCAAGCTCTTGCCAACAGGTTTTCTCTCAAGGATCTCGGCCCACTTGCTTACTTTCTTGGGGTCGAAGTTCAGCCTTGCAAGACCGGTTTATTTCTCACTCAACAAAAATACACTACTGATCTTCTTGCCAAGGCTAAGATGACCGATGCCAAACCGTGCTCCACACCCATGGATTCTGCGTCTAAGCTTAGTCTCCGTGATGGACCACTGTTTGATGATCCTACTGAATTTCGGGCTCTTGTGGGAAGTCTTCAATACTTATCCCTCACTCGTCCTGATATTGCTTTTGCTGTGAGTAAATTATCCCAATTTATGCACCAGCCTACCGTCTGCCACTGGGCTGCTTTGAAACGTCTTCTTCGTTACCTAGCTGGCACGGCCTCCAATGGTATTTTACTACATCGTGACAATCCCTTAACGCTTCATGCCTACTCAGATTCTGCTTGGGGGGATGATCCCGATGACCTCACCTCTACAGGTGCTTATATGGTTTATCTTGGTCGCACACCCATTTCTTGGAGTTCCAAGAAGCACCGGACTGTCTCACGCTCTTCCACAGAAGCTGAATATCGCTCCATTGCTAATGCCATGGCTGAGCTTACTTGGCTTGGTCACTTACTAAGTGAGCTCCACGTTGTTCTTCCCTCGGTTCCTGCTGTCTACTGTGATAATTTGGGTGCAACTAATCTCAGTGCAAATCCCGTGTTTCATTCCCGGATGAAGCATGTTGCCCTTGATTACCACTTCATTCGCGAGAAAGTGCAAACCGGTCTAATGCGTGTGGTTCCTATTGCAAATGATGATCAGTTAGCCGACGCACTCACTAAGGCTCTTCCTCGGCCTCGGTTTAATATGTTGATGTCCAAGATCGGACTCTCGATCCGGCCGTCCGTCTTGCGGGGGGATGTTAGAGAATAATTAGCATAATTATTCTTGTAGATATTTTCTGTTAATAGTTCTTCTTAGTCAAAGATTGTACCTTCATAGCTTCCTTTTTACTAGCCTAATTCTAGGAAACTAACCTTAATTCTAGGCAATTAGGATTCTTGCTATCAGTATATAATCATGTACTCCCTTCATTGTAATTCATAACTTTAATATACAATTTTACATTCTCTACACATAACACCATCATCATGGTATTGTATTTAGGCAGCAACATGACATCACAACTGAGTTATAAAGTTTTTAAGGCTGTATTGGCCACATAAATGATGCAGGGCACGTGATGCTGCTGCAATAATTGGTACCAAGATCAAGTCTCAAACCGAGATTTAACACCATGCTCATAATAGACCACTTATAGTTCCAGAATAGAATTGAACATTTAGTAAGTCAGACTTACAGGATGGAACCCACTTTGAAGAAGAAATTCAAGGGCTGCATGGCAAAAAAAGCCGAATCTCTCACCATCATTTCCACCTATATAGACTGAATTAGTCCGGAAGAGTCTGCCAGAAGAAGAGGCGGCCAAGGATACCAATCAAACTCTAATACTAACACATTTATACAGTAATGAACAAAACAAGCATACAAACAAATACTAATAGACAGCAAACAATTGGTGGGGAGTTTAACAGGTGATGAATTTGGATAAAAGAAACAACAAAGCTTAGACAAAGATCAAGTGATGCCAGTATGTCATGCCTAGATTGTAAGATTGCAACATTTATCCCTTTATTGCAACATACCAATAATGGAGATGCAATAACGACATATTACTACATCATCCGGATGAATAGTAGTCTTTTACAGCTATGACAATCAAATCACTGTATCTAGAAACCAGAATGCATATTTTCTAATAAATAGCAGATGAGACATGAATATGAGTTTTCCTCATGTTCATCAAGATAAACTATAAAACTAGTATACACTTATACATAAAATAAAACATCGTGGACCACATAATGAACTGCTGTGACGGAATTACTTTGTATTTTAACAAGTTCAGAGTCCTAAGAGATAAAACTTCCACAAAAATGAAAAGGAAGGAAAACCAAGCACCAAAACAGTGATTTCCAACGTGATGATTAGGCTGAAAACAATTTGAGGGAGCAAGATAGTGATTACCCATTTTGAGGCTCCAAAAAGTAGACGTTAAGGCCTTCAACTTTCCCAGACCACACTTTTATCTCAATGCCACTCCATGGAAAGCTCCTTTGGTAATGGAAATCCTTCACCTATACTCAAATCCCACATAATAATTCAAAATTTCATATACATACATCTATACTGCTTAGGTTAAATTAAGTAACAATTATCAAGTCTTAAAAAATGCGTATATGAGCTAATCTAACTCATAATATTGACAAGCATAAGTTGAAAAAAATTGGTAACTGTGGCTTACTTGATTAAGGTTCAAGCAGTCGTACTTAGGGAGAACTACATAAACGTGATGGTTTAGCTCCTGAATAGCGCGAGATAAGCTAGTTACAACGTCTCCGAGGCCACCCACCTAAAGCAAAATAAAAATAAAAATAGGTAAAGTTCAAACATAAAGAGCATGTATGAGTAAGCCATTACAAATATACGGACTAATCTTTGCCAAGACAGTAGAGTTCCTAATCACTATTGGTGTACACCAACGCTCCATTCTTCGTCTTTTTCTTTTTGCTATTGTTATGAATGAACTGAAGATGTCAATTCAAGATGAGGTTCCATGGTGCATGATTTTCGCGGATGATATTGCGCTGATTGTCGAGGCAAAAGTATGGAGTTGAAAGGAAGCTTGAACTCTAAAGACACGTTACAATCCTGTGGCTTTACACTAAAAAAAATATATAATAATGGTTTGATGAAGATGTATTTGGGATGAACGACCATTCTTAATGGGTAGACAGTTCACAGTTCCGACTGACTTTGTATTTGGGATCTATTATCCATAATGATTTGGATGAAGATGTGACACATGGAATCAAAGCAGGTTGGATGAAGTGGAAGACTGTCGCAAGGTTATGTGATCCGAGTACACCTTATAGGTGATCAGGTAACTTCTATAGCGCCTGCACACTTACACCCTTAATATTACATGGTACTGACTACTAAGTGTTGGCCGGTAAAACAGGGGGCATTTAAAAGAGAGTGTAGCAGAAATGTGTATGCTCCGCAGGATGTGCGGCCAGGAAAGACAGGTTGAGTAATGTGGTGGTTCGAGAGAAGGTAAGAGTTGCATCAATTAAAGATAAAGATGAGGAAAATCTACGGTAGTTTGGCCATGTGAAACGGAGGCCACATGAGTCCCCCCATTAGATTTTAGAAGCTTGAAATATGGGTAAATGGTAAGATTGTCAAGGAAGGGGAAGACAGAAATAAACATGGACTAGGGTGATTAAAAATGCAATGATTTGGCTAGGGGTTAGAGAAAATATAGCGGTGGCGCGGGCAATGTGGAGGAAAAAAATCGGTGTGGAAGATGTAATTTGACTTTTGCTCTACTTTATTTTATTTTAAAAATCATTATTCTTCGACTTATTGTTTTTGTTATTTTACAAACCTTTTTGCCACTTGAACTGTTTTTTCTCATTCTCTGTATTTGTTTTTATTTTAGTATTTTGCAACGTATGTGTTTCGTTTATCTTTGTTTTATTTCATTTACTTTTGTTTTTATCGTACCTTTAAACACTTTCTTTTTAGATTGTTTGAGTAATGATTCATGTTAGCCGGTCTCGAAGCATTTTGGGACCAAGGCCATAGAAGATGCTTGATGACTCAAGAAAGTATATCAAGGAAAAAGTTTGCTTCTTCCTGATCGTTAAATGAAGACAAATATCAGGGGAGTTAAAAATCTTCATAGAGAAATATTAACGTATCGCTTTTGCCTTTTGGCATACAGAGATAAGAATCAGAGCAAAGCAATGCAAATGACGCAGGCCATATTGAGACTGCCAACTAAAGAATTAACCAATTTCTCTTTGTTGATGCAATATCTTCTGGAACCTTACAAATTCTTATTTCTAATCACCTAGAAGTATCTCGTTACCCGTTTCACTGTATTGCAGTGTCGTGAAAATCAGTAGTACTGTTCTTGTCTCAAGTAAAATTCGGCCAGGAAGGTCATCAGTAATTTTCTCACTTAGATTAAAGCATGACAGTAGATTCAGCATGACTTGACACTTTTTAACAGGTTAGCGAAAAGAAACAACATTTAAACAGAAAGCATTACTACAACCAAGACATATAAAACTAATTTTTCCACAGTCGAAAAAGCCTCAGAGAAAATGTTACCTTTGCAATTGGAGCCATTTCTACTGCAATATGTACAATGTGCATTGGTGGCTCTTTGGCTACACCACCAAAGACAGGTATATGGTAATCCATTCCATTTTTATTGTCAAATATTCCACCATCTTCCTTCTCAGAGAAAACAAAATCCATCATGTATGCATCCAATGGCACCTTAACTGCACCAATATTTTTATATTAGAAACATGAAAAAGTTACTGTGGTAGTTTTATCAACAACTTTAGAGTTCTGTGAGTGATATTTATGACTACTAAACAAAATCGCGAAGCAAAAGCTTTGAAAGGCAAATGCAGCTCATAGTAATCCACTCTTGATTAAGCAGCTATCGCTCATCAATCATCCTCTCCTTTGTCAATATCATAAAGCATAATAAGCAAACAGGGATTTTTGAATGCATCACCACATAACAAACACTCGCATGCCAAGAACAAAGATGATAGCATAATGAGACAACAATTCTGAAAATACTCGCTGCACGTAGCAATTCTTTTGGAAAAAGCAACATGGTTTTAAGTAAACCAAATTTAACATGCTGACAAAAAAACTTCCTTGTTTCAGCAAAAGCCCTTGTTTCAGCAAAAGCTAAGACAAAAAGTACAGATACAACCACAAACTACTAAGTGCATCATATAGCAATTTGCTAATATACATGAAAAATTCAAGGGAAAAAGCAAGTATGAGTCGAAGACAAGACTGAAGCAAGGCAGTTGACTAAATGCAATAAGATATATTGTGCTACAGTAAGCAGGGGATTC
>JAOWBH010147106.1:0-12586 GCA_028566215.1 Silene coronaria | reverse complement strand
CGTTGCAGCTGTATTTTTTTTTTTTTTTTGTAGCTGAATTACTACATCTTTTTTACCGTATCTTAAGTTAGAACTTGGGATTGTGACTATAAGCTAGCCGGGAGCTTTGGTGAGACTGGAATGACCCAGCTGCCTTGTTCAACTGGTATCCCATGGCCGGAACAACCCAGGTTATGAATGGTCCATGGAATGTGACGACAATTGCAACACTTTTCCTCTTTCTCCTGCACAACAGAACTCAACTAGCATCATACCAGCACCATTGCAAGGGCTTGGGCACAAATTTGTGAACATGACATGACTAGTTTCTTCCCTTTGTATGCGGATATCCCTTTTTGATTTGAATAGGCATATCAATCTATTAATCCCACCCATTTCACTCCACTACAAAAATGTGGCACGAACAAAGCTACGTAGAAATTAATTAAAAAGAGTACCAATTGAAATAAATCGGACTGAACTAGAACTGGCAAAAGTGACCAGCCGATTGATTCGAGACTCGAAAATGATCAAAAATAGTGATCCGACTTGAATTGATCCAAAATAACCCGATAAATCTAAACTGGGATATTTAAGACAAAATTGAGAGCAAAAATAACCCAAAATGACCCTACTAAAATAACCCGATTCAAACCGACTCGAATGACTCATTTTCTAGGCCCATGGGTAAACTAGAAGAAGCCTAAATACCCGGGGACATTCCAACCCCAACCCCCAACTCACCACCAAAAAAATGAAGTGCCCATACTGCACGGCCACAGGAACCCCAACTGGCACTACCACCGGTCGCTGCACCACCACAACAACCGGCGGGCGATCAATAACCGAGTGCAGCACGTGCGGTCGCATTATCTCCGAACACCAAACCCAACCCCACCACCTCTTCCACCTCCGTGCCCAAGACACCCCATTCCTCCTCTCCACCTCCGACCTCCCAACCCCGCCCACCCCACCTCAACCCGACCCATCCGACCCGTTCAACCAAACCGGGTTCATCACCGCCTTATCCACCTGGTCTTTAGAGTACGCCCCACTCTACGCCTCGTCATCCGTCTCGTTCTCCGGTCACCTCGCTGAGCTTGAACGTACTCTCGAGTCGACTTCCGGTGTTGTTGTTGATAATCTTAGGGCGTACCTGCAGATTGTTGATGTCGCCTCAATTTTGGGATTGGATAGGGATATTTCTGATCATGCGTTTCAGTTGTTTAGGGATTGTTCTTCTGCTACTTGTTTAAGGAATCGGAGTGTCGAGGCGCTTGCTACTGCTTCGCTTGTTCAGGCTATTCGCGAGGCTCAGGAGCCTCGTACTCTACAGGTCCATCCTACTTTTATCGTCTCCTTGTATTCGATTTTTGTTCTTTGTTACAGGTATTTTACTCGAAGGTAAACAAATGATTGAGATAGAAAACCGTAGATAGAAAAAAGCCAAGACCTTATACTACTAGCCTAGTCATGAGTATTTACTACTCCCTCCCCCTCCGTCCCAATCATTTGTTTGCCTTTTATATTCTTTGCGAGGGGTAGGTAAACAAATGATTGGGACGGAGTAAGTAATATGGTAATTGAATTGTATAGAAATGGGGGATATAATTAGTATACCCGGATTATTTCATGTTTGTGACGGGGATTGGTGGTTCTTGTAACCTTTAAGTTGGTTAAATGAGTATGGTTGTGGACCTGTGGTGGTAGCGATTTGAGTTGTAGAGTATTTTTGTATGCTTTCTTGTTGGCTGTTGTCAATCGTAGAAGCCATGGTTACTTCGTCACTTCATTTTTGAGTTAAACTCTTTCTTGTTGCCTATTGTTAATCGTATGAGCATTTCTTGTTTGTGCTGGGGTGTGATGACTCTCTATAAGTTTCCAATTGATATGATGGGAGTATACGTAGAGATATGGTGCTAGCATTTTCAATTGAAGAGAGTTTGTGTGTTGGTTCTTGTCCCTTATGGTACCTTGTCACTTCATTTTTGCCATCTTCTGTATCCCATACACTTCTAAACTATCATCACTACAACCCGACACTTTTACACTCTATTTTGGGTCTAAAGCATGACACTTTTTCACAACTCGCAAGGTGGTTAGTGTCCAACATTCGTGGTGTAAATGATGAGGGTGATTGGAGGTAAGTAGCCTTAGCTCTATGTTGAGAGCATATGAAGACTGTTTTAGATGATCCATTATGAAAACCGATTAGAGAATTGAATCGCATGACCTAATTTGCAAGGAAAACAAGTTGCAACCAACTTACGGAGTACCTTTTTTGCTTTATTCCATCGTAGTGCATAACTAAAGGACAGTGAATATTCAATTTTATATTGCTGTAGTGGCTCGTCACAACGATCCAAAAACTAGGCTATTTGGAGAACCCTTTTTATTACCTGCTCTTGTGTATAACATTAAAGTCCTTGTTTGTGCAGCCATGCCTTTGTTGTAGCTTGGGAAGTAGTATTGTACAAGGCAACTTTGTGATAACAAAATTAGATGATTTCTTGAGCTCATATACATGATGCCATTTGCTAAATTTTGTGTCATATGACAGGAAATCTCAATTGCTGCCAACCTTCCGCAAAAGGAGATTGGAAAGTACATTAAGATCCTTGGAGAAGCTCTGCAACTCAGTCAACCAATTAATAGCAATTCCATTGCTGTACATATGCCCCGATTCTGTAATCTTCTCCAGCTTAACAAGTCGGCTCAGGTATGCCATTTGTCCATGGCATGATTTTGATTACTGATGAGACATCTGGTTCTAGTAAGATTTATATTCTTGTTCTCTGGTGGTTGTGGAAGCTTTTAGAGACTGAGCTTGGTCTTGTAGAATATTTTCTCACTACTAGTCATGCTCGATTTTCTTCAATAGACAGTAACTAAATGAACCAGCTGACAGTTGGAGTACGTTTTGTA
This sequence comes from Silene coronaria, assembly GCA_028566215.1. NCBI lineage: Eukaryota > Viridiplantae > Streptophyta > Magnoliopsida > Caryophyllales > Caryophyllaceae > Silene > Silene coronaria. The sequence goes on along the minus strand of JAOWBH010147106.1, from coordinate 9,682 downwards.
AATTACCCCCGGTTCGAAGAGGTCTATAAGGAGCTGCTTGAGGATTGGGATGATTTACTTCCATCTAATTATACTCCGGTTGCCCCTCCTGAAATAGCAACCACCATAGCTTCTGGCTCCCATCAATGGTGGTGTAAGGGGGTTAGATGTATGCAATATTACCCCTGTATAATGCCAGTAAAGGCGTGTTTTTAGATGATACATGATGAAAATGACGGTGAAAGTTGCACTGCATACAGTTCACTAAAAAAAGAAGTGCAGTTAGATTAGCGAGCCATTTTACTTTATTCCCTCATAATACAAAACCTAAGAATGACGCTTCTTTTGTTACATTCTACTTTCTGTCTATTCAAATTTCACACTTTTATAAAAGAACATGAATATATATAACCCTGAAACATTGTATAGGAACTAGCAACGCACATTGGAGAAGTTGTAATGAACAAATGTTTTTGCACTCGGAGGAACCCCATAAGCATTTCAGCTGCTGCTATTTACCTTGCCTGTCAGTTAGAGGATAGGCGAAAGACTCAGGCAGAGATCTGCAAGGTCACAGGTCTCACTGAGGTCACCCTTAGAAAGGTCTACAAGGAGCTACTTGAGAATTGGGATGATTTACTCCCATCTAATTACACTCCAGTTGTCCCTCCTGAAAAAGCATTTCCAACAACCACTATAGCCTCTGGTCGTTCCACTACTCCTAGAGGGGAACCCCATGAAATTACTAATTCGGAACGAGAAAGGCATCCCGAGTCCAAACAGCCCAAAACAAACCAGGCCCCAGAGGTGCTCCATCAGGATAAGGGTAAACCAGAGACTGACTGTAGTTCACCTATAATGAGTACTGTACCAGCTTCTTGGAAACCTGGGGCACCCTTTGGGATCAGTGTTGGAAAGACCAGTGGTGAGAACCAGATGGTCAATCAAGGTGTTAATGTGAAGTGCAATACAAGTGTGCAAGAAGCAGATCAAAAGGTCACCGGCTCCGTGAGACCTAACCCATTTGCAGCAGCTCAGGTTTTAGGAACAACGTCCACTGCACGAACTCTGCCTTCATCCAGTTCTTCACCTTATACACCTCTTTCACAACCAGGGCAATACCAAGCAGCAGTAGGGTCTTCCGAACATAAGAAACACGGACGACATAATAGTGGCAGAGGTCCTGAAGCAACTAAGGGGAAGTGATAACTATCTTGGTGAGAAGATGTTGGATATTTGATTCTGTCGTCAGGTTAGGTACAAAGATTGTAGGAAACAGAATTATAATGAAAAGAAGTTTGAAGAATACTCTGTGAGTTTGTAGTTCCTTGTCTCATTCCTTCAACAAATCTGAAGAGAATATTGCAACACAAGGTGATGTAATTAGGCATGAGGAGAGGAAGAGATGGTTTCTCGTCTCTGCTCTTAGTTTAAGTTTTTGTTTGTGATGCTAATTATCTTCTTCTTAAATGAAGTAGAAATTATGTGCAAATTCCAAAGTTTATTTTAGCAAGAAGGTAATTATGAATTACACATGAACACTCCTAAAATAAGATAAGGAATCAGCAACTTCTGAAACGTGTGTGTTTATTTCCGTGTCATATTTACATGTCCCTTTCTGTATTTGTGTTGCATTGAACTTTCTGTTTATGTCTTTATTTCCCTTCCCTTCTTCAATCCTACATACATCTCATCTTCTGGCATATCTGTATTTGGATTTGATGTATGGATGAGGTTGAGGAATTTATGATGAATAATTGTTCTTCTCGTCCTTGAAGAATGAACATTCTCTATAGATAAATTTCCTACGACTAAAATGCGGAATGGGTGGTGTTCACTGGAATTCTTACATCCTCTCAATTCTATTAGCTTGTATTTCCACTTTGTAAGAACTGCTGTATTAGTGTATTTGCAGGGGAGGCTCTCTGCAAGTTCATTATAGGCTTGTTTTTACCTTTATGAATTTGGATTAAGGTCTACTGCTCTACGATCCTCTTGTCCGAGAATTTCTTAGCACTCCTGAGCTCCACTGTAATCAAGCTCATCCAGTGCACTTACAGCAACACGCCAACGCCCACCTCCACCTAACTGATTCGGTACGCTCTGGTCACGACATTCTTTCTTTTCTTAAATGCATACATCATCACGAAATTATATGGCATACAAACACAATCTTGTTCGTTTCCATCCTCAACTAATTGGAGGATGCTTGCTCGTTTTCATCTGAGAATCATAACTGTGCAAAATTGCAGTACACTCAATAATGTAAGTAACTGGTTTGAAGATTTTTTATTTTTTATTTTTTTAAAATTTTGAAGCTAGTCATAAACAGTATCACTGGTCTCACAAAGTTTGGGTGGAGGGTGACATGCTTGTGAACTACTGTCCATGACGATTTTTCTTGGTGTTCTTTTCGGACTTTTGGTTGCTGCACTCGTTATAATTTTCTACCGGTGCTGCCTTTGCCTAAATAAGAATACTTACTTAGAAAAATGTACCTCGTGACAAACACAGTTATGTTAGCTACTTTCTCCATTTGCATTTCAAAGTTTATGCGTCTTATAATTCACTCCTTGGTATTGTTTTTTCGATTTTTGATTTTTTATCCACATTCTGCATTCCATTATGTTGTTGTGCGACTTGCGTTAAGGCTCCCTAACTCAGTTATGAATATGCCTCACTCGATTTCAGATACCCCTCCTATACCGTTGGTTATATTGGTTTTTAGTAAAGCCTACTCAGACCGATCCTGGACTTGCTAGAAGGTCAATTGAATCCAGTAACCCAAAGTTATGTAGTACTCCTATTTCAATGGGTCTGATTTCTTAAGGGTGTGTTTTTGAGTAGCATCTATGGTAAGAAGTATGATAACGGTGGGTGTATGCTATATCAGTCTGCTGCTGTTTGCGAAGGTAAATTAGACCCGAAACTAAGCTTGGGACATCACATGAAGAAATCTGAGAACTCGATCAGGGATCTTAGGACCGGGTGGCTGAATGTATGCTTTCCTGTTCCTATACCCGCCAAGCAAAACTAATACCCACATCCGTCCTATCACCCTTGGGCGGCCTTGCCTTGTGAATGTTTCCAAATCATATTTACTGTAGTGTAAAACCTTATACGATAGTATTAGTCAAAGTTAAGTTGCACATGTTTTTATATTAAAATCCAATTTCAGAAATTTGAAATATATCGTCCTGAAAAAATTAACAAATAATATTATATTATTAGCCCCCCTTGTCTCGTAAAGACATTACATTTTTCAGTATTTTTCCAATTTTGGAGTACTATTTGTGTTTTATTATTGTCTTGTCTATTTGTGTTTTTGTTATGCGTATATAACCCATTTTAACTTGTCTTCTCTCACGGTATCTATATTATTTGGACATAAGTTTCCTATTTTTGCTACGAGTATATAAATCGTATTTTCCAGGGTCCCGGGGCACGGAAATAAATGTGTGTATTTTTGTCCTACTTTTAGACCAAAAAATAGAATAATTTTAAATTTTCACTTAAAAATGACATAATATTTTCCTCCCTCTATCCATAATAATTTTTTTCTAGATTCTTTACTTTTGCTTGAAAATTCTTTTTTTACATTTTCATAATGTGCAAAAACTAAACGTAATGAATCTAATAAATGGTTTGTCACCAAAAAAAATGAATCTAATAAACGGCATACGGTCTTGCTTGTGACCGTCACAAGCTTGTAACCTTTTACAACATTCTCCCACTTAGCTTCCCACTTGGTCATTGTGAAAGATTACAAGCTTGTAACGGAATAATGTTGTGTCAAACGAGTATTTATACAATTAGTCTTGCTTGTGACGGGCCGGATCTTGTGACGGGTAGTTTGTGAGAGGAAATGGGTAGAGGGGACAAGGGAGGGACAAGGAGGGACCTCCCATGTGCACAAATTCTCACCCTAAATGGATATTTTGTGAGGGAAAACGGTACAAATAAGAATTTGTGGTATTTATATACGGATGAAGAATAACACAGAGTCAAAGACGTCTAGAGAGGAGTTTACTCCATCTGTCCCACTCGAAAAAGAAAAAGAAAAAGCTACACACTCTAATGGCAATACTGTAATTCCCAACAAAACCAAGGCCAAATTCCAAGCAACCCAGATAGTATTTCAGTAATTCACCAATTCCCACCCATTAACAGTTTCATACCATATAAAACGACGCGTATGATCATAAACAAACACACCTACTATCACTCCATCATCCTAACCCTCCATTCCTCCACGTCACCAATCCTCATCTCCTTAATCCAACGCTCCACATCCCTCTTTCTAACCCTAACCTCACCCAATAACCCCCTCCCCCTAAAAAAACACGAAAACTCAAAACTCAGAACACACAAACACTCTGCAAATCACCTCCCAGCAAAAACAAACGTAAACACAAATAAACGTAGTGTTGCTATTTCATACACGGGTTTTATTATCGTATCGTATCGTATTTAAAAAATAGGCTGGTAAATTAATTATTAATTAATTGTTTAATAAAATACTGGATGGACGAGATCTGGGAGAGAGCGGTGTTAACAGCGCTAGAGGGTGAAACGGATTCAACTACAGTAAAAACCCTAACCCTAGACGGCGCAGTCAAGTGTCTACACGGTCGTTTACCTGGTAGGAATATTCTAGAGAAGTATCAGAATTTACAGCATTTGTCGTTAGCGAATATAGGGGTGAGTAGTTTGGAACAGTTTCCGAGGTTACGGAAGTTGCAGAAGTTGGTATTATCGGATAATCGGATATCGGGTGGGTTAGAGTGGTTAGTTGAAGCCGGGTTGGATTCGTTAAGGGATTTGGATTTGAGTAATAATCGGATTGGGTTTGTTGAGGATCTTGCTCCGTTGGCGGAGTTAAGGATTGTTTCGCTTGATTTGTATGAGTGTCCGGTTACTAGAGGTGAGGATTATCGGGTTCGGGTTTTTGGGTTGATTAAGAGTTTGAGGTATTTGGATAAGATGGATGTTGAGGGGAGTGAACGGTTGGAGGAGTCCGATGAGGAGGAGGATGATGAGGACGAGGATGAGGAGGAAGACGAGGAAATTGATGAGGTTGAGGAAGTTGAGGATGTGGAGGAGGATGACCCTGGGAGTGGGGAGGTTGATGGGGATGGGGACGGGGAAGGGGGAAGTATGGTTGGGTTGAGTAATGGGTTTGGTGGGGGAGAGGAGATTGTTGATGTGGATGAGGAGGAGAGCGAGGCGGATGAGGAGGAGATTGTGATGGAGACGGTGGAGAGGAGAGAAAATGGGGTGTATAATGGAGAGGGGGATAGGTATAGGGTGGAGGCTGTGGTGGAGGATGGGGAGGAAGAGGAGGAGGAGGAATCAGCGGAGGAGATTGATGAGGACGATGGGGAGGAGGAAGAGGATGTGGTTGAGGTGCATGATGTAGGAGACAGTGATGACGAGGAGGAGGGGGATGAGGAGTTTGATGATGAGGAGGATGAAGAGGATGAGGTGGATAATGATGAGGTTGAGGTGGCTGGAGGAGAGAGTTCTGGGAGATCGTCGAGTGATGGAGAGATTGATGGGCATGAACATGGGGAGGATGATGAGGATGATAATGGAGAGACGGGGGAGGAGGTTGGTGTTGAGGATGATAGAGATTCGGAATCCGAGGATGGGAATGATGATGATAATGATGTTGGGGGTGATGGGGATGGTGATGATGGGGAAGATGAGGTATAATTAACTATTAATACTGCCTCTGGGTTTTCTGATTTTTGATCTAATTTGCACATTGGTTGATTGGTTTGTGTCGAATGTGTTAAAATTGTATGATTTGACTTTGAGTTTTCATTTGCAATTCTGTTATTGTCCTGATTGTTGCATTTTTCCTTTTATGTGAATGATCTTTCTTGTGAGTACTGAGTAGTATATAGAGAACGAGATTACAAAAAGAAGCGATCTTGTAGATTTTGGGGGTTGATATGGTTCAATTTAGTTCCTCTGGGTTATTCATAAATTTTGGGGATGGTATAGATGGTCTTATTTAGTTTTGAATGACTGGTGGTGGAGCTAAAAGATCAGATTGTGAGATTGTTATCTGTTTGGGTCATTTAGTTGGTTTACTACGAGGTCGTAAACTATACTCTCACCTGGCAAAATTTGATAGGTAAAACATCATATTTGAAGAAGCCTGAAATTTTCAAGATCCCATATGTGAATATTTCCTCTGCCACTGGCTTAGATGTGTGTGTTTTAATTTTTAATTTAAAGGATGTTTTATGTCCTTGATCCTGTTTTTTGAACTTGTTAAATACTTTCAGAAGTTGAATTTAAAAGGTTTCAAAGTGGGTATATTATTTTCCCGGGCTTTTGATGTATACATCCCTAACTATATTGCTCGGACTTTCTTAGATCCACCCCTGCTTGTAGTATTAATTTTTTATCGTTACCTTGTTCAATTGTTTCGTTAATACCATTGACAAGTTCAGGTGATTGTAAATGGCTTCTGTGTGAATTTTCCTGAATGGCACCTTGTAATCATATAACAAGTTTTCATGGATATTTTTAGCGATTTTTCCCATGGTTGATTGTCAGTTGAATCCTTGACTATTTTTAGACTGTGTGTGTGTAGTGGGGTTGATTTTTATGATTATGTGGCCTAATTTTCAGCAAATTGACAACGATAGTATTTGTACTCTTTTTTATGGTGGACTTTCCGCCTTATCGAGTTGACAAATATTGTGTTCATACCTGTATACAAAAATTCCTCTGTCCAGTTTCTTGTTCTTGTTTAATTTTGTATTTTGGAGACCTTTGTTTATGCTATTTTAAGTTGAAAATATGCTTATGTGTATGGCGATCTGGCCTGCTATCTTGATTCTTGAATGGTGTCGATGATATTGTTGGTTCCTTATTCTGCAATTTGTTGAAGGTTCTGGGCATTGTTTTTCGAGATGTGTTTGTGTGTTCAATTAATTATTATCTTTCCTCTCTCTTGGTTTCTGTTTGGTGTTTGTGGCGGGGAAGGATCGTGGTTGTCTTGTGTTGTTTCCATTTGTGTGTGTGTATCTGGCTTTATGTGCTGCTGTCTGCAACAACAGCCCATCTTGATTTTTGATTGTTATTTACTTTGATGTTTGATTCTTCTTTCTGTAGCTGGTTGTAATGGTTTTTTGTCTATGGCTATGGCAGGAAGAAGATGGAGAAGAAGGCTACTTAGTCCAACGGGTCAGACAACCCACAGATAACCCAGAAGGCAGTGATATGGAGCCTGAACTCGACGTGGATGATGATGAAGGAGAAGGGGAGGAAATCGATGAAGAAGATGATGATGATCTCGGTGAAGGCCAAGTCATGGCACCTGCTACCTCTCAGCCAAAAAGAAAAAGAGACGACACCGATGATGATGAAGATGACGACAACGACGACAGAAGATCACCGAAGAAGCATCACTGACAATGCCACCACCTTCTTCTTCTTCTTCTTCTTCCATGGCGGTGTCTCAGATATGGAGTCCAATGGTGCTGTGTTGTTAATTGTTATTGAGTGGATTGGGTAGGCAGGTTTTTTTGTTTAGAGGGTGTTGGAACAGTCAGTTAAATTAGGAGGGAAAACATGTACCCTGATAATGGGTTTGTTCAAAAAGTGGTTACTCATGGGTTTTGGCTCCCTATGTTGGTGGTCTCAACTATGATATAGCCGTTACTTTGATATTTGAATGACAGTTAAAATGAAGGGTTCAAATGTTGAATAGAGTAGTATAGTTAATTTAAAAGAGGGAAAAAACTTTGGATCAATTTCCCGGTATTCCTCTCCTGCCTGCCTCTTACTTGTTCCACCAGTTTTCAATTGGAGAATTTCTTGTATAAAAAGGCTTCTTCTTTATGGATCTCTTTTGTAAATCATGCTCTACTCTATGGGCATTTTCGACTTTTTGGGTTTTTGTCCTTTTTACTCTTTTTTAATGCCTCCAGTTTCCCTTAAATGATGAATTATGGTTAATTACCATTGCATAAAGGTAATCTATGGAATCTAATCATTTGCCTTTTTGGGCTTGGACTTTGGGCTTTTGTGCATTTGACCCAATCAATATTCATGTCATGTGCAATGGGATAAGATCATTGCAATTTGTATCTCTCATTTGGTTGTCCATCCTACCTCTTTTTCATACTCTTCCAAGTCTATCTACCATGTTGTTATCTCCTCCATTGACTTCATTCATCGGTCCTGTTAAGTATCGCAATGGCGTTTATACCGGGAATGTGCGACGCTTTTCATATTCGCCGACATTGAAGGTGGTGGCAATGGCAAAGGGAACAAGCAACGAGCCTGAAGTTGGGGTAGCTGAGATAGCAGCCATAGGTGGAGGTTTGATCTCTGCGCCGGTGATTGGGTGGTCCTTGTACACTCTGAAGACTACTGGGTGTGGGCTGCCGCCTGGGCCTGGTGGGTCTATAGGTGCCCTAGAGGGGGTTAGCTACCTGGTTGTGTTGGGTATAATTGGGTGGTCATTGTATACCAAGTCCAAAACCGGGTCTGGTCTGCCGAATGGGCCGTTTGGTTTGCTGGGCGCTGTGGAAGGGGTGTCTTATCTTAGCTTGCTTGCCATAATTGTGGTGTTTGGATTGCAGTTTTTTCAGACGGGTTCGATCCCTGGTCCGCTTCCTGGAGATGAGTGTTTTGGCTAGTTTCATAGTTTCATGTATGTTGTAAATGACAATGAATAAATATTAGTCAAATGTATCTTCTGTTTGGTGAAAATTTGATTTTGGTATAACTCATTTCATTTCATATTTCTTTCATCCACCATTTGTCCTCGTAGGCCAAAATAATTTAAAGGCGTGACGACGGTACATTAAAGGTTGATAATTTGATTAAATACTTGTACGCAGTTGATTAAATGTTACTCAAGGAGATATAACTAGGCCAGTTGGTTGCTACGCGTTAGGTGATGTATTTAATCTGCTTATATCCTTGGTGGGTTTGAGTGATCCGTATTGGGAGATTGGGATCCAGTGAAGGGGTGAAAATGAAATGATGGCTAAATATGGAAGTAGAGGTAATAATACGGAGTAGTACAATTGGCTCAATTAAGTGACCGACAATGCATCTCACATCTCAATATTTATAATACACCAGGCCACATCCTCATCCTATATAGCCTATCTACTATCTACTATCTACTATCTACTACTGTTATGGATTCAGCTTCTTACTTTGATTGCCCTTTATGTTGCCACCTTTCTATCTTAAACCTCTTATTTCACCTCTTACTGTTTTCCCATGTCATTTTTTTAATATTATTATTATTATTATTATTATTATTATAATAATCAGTGTGGTAAAATGTGATTGTCATGTACAATATTATTAATGTCTCATCCTTTCATTCATTATCTTTACAATTTCAACAGTTGCCCTCTTAGCCTTCAGGTTTAGCATATTGTTCCGAATACCCAATTTTTGTTTCAAGTGGGAATAGTTCGTGTTTACGAGTTCCGAAAGTGATAATTTTTTTTTTCAAATACATAATCTTTCCGAAAACCATAATTTGAAAAAAAAAGTACTTATTCTATTCAAACAATCCAGTCTTACATGAGAATTTGTGTAAGAAAAGTACTTAGGTCCTGTTCTTTTGGACTTAAACTCACTTAAATTAAGTTCACTTCAGATCTATAAGTTCAGTTCAGATAAGTTCAGATCCTATAAGTTAAGTTCAGATCCTATA
>JAOWBH010147096.1:0-12586 GCA_028566215.1 Silene coronaria | reverse complement strand
TGGCCTGCACGCCCAGGCCATGGCTTGGCCGTGTGGCCTGCACGCCCAGGCCATGGCTTGGCCGTGTGGCCTGCACGCCCAGGCCATGACTTGGCCGTGTGGCCTGCACGACCTGGCCATGGCTTGGCCGTGTGGCCTGCACGACCTGGCCATGGCAGCCCTTGTGGCCTGCACGACCTGGCCACGGCAGCCCTTTTTTTTTTTTTGGAATAAATATCTTATTTCCGATTAACGTCCCAACCTCGTAATGGGAGACGGTAATATTTTACACTAGTATTTCGAAACCGTCTCGATTAAAACCGTCTCCTTCGCACATTTACGAAAAAGTGATAAATAATATTTTACTAAACTTAATATGAATGTGAAGGGCAAAGTTGGAATGAAAGGAAAAATAGGGTGCGTGATATAGTAAAACGGGGGGCGGATATAACAATTTTGAAATAAAGTTGAATCTTAGTATAATTTATTTTTCCTATAAATAAACGCGTTACGCAACAATATATTATCATATTCAAAAGGGTAGAAAATAAGGTATTTAGAGAGAGGAGAGAGTAAAAATAATAATGTCAGGAGGTATTGCTCGCGGCCGTCTTGCTGAAGAGAGGAAACAATGGCGCAAGAATCATCCTCATGTCTCTTTCCCCCTCTCTTCCTTTTTAATTTCTCGCATAGATTCGTCTTTTTTTGCTTTTAATTTATCATTATTATATGTTTTTCATTTTTTTTTTTTTGGCAGATTTAATTATCTCTGTTAATTATTGTTATAATTTTGGTATACCAAGTTGTAATTTTTAGGGGTTTTGGTGATGGAATTAGGGTTTCGTGGCGAAGCCGGAAACGACGCCAGATGGTTCAGTTAATTTACTCTTGTGGCATTGCATTATTCCTGGCAAAGCTGGTGTATGTATATTTACTTTGATTTTCTTTTCATTCCATCATTGTTTTCTATGACAGCCTTACACGAGAATTTTGCATTTAAATTACCTGGTTTTGCACAATTGGAGGGTGAAACAGTCTTAGGAGTTTAATTGTTACATATTCTACTGCTGCTGCTGCTTGCTGGGTAGTTGAAGGGTCTTTGGATATTGTTGTATGATTTGATGTAAACTGATTGTGTATACTATGAATTGGGTGGAACCGGGTTTGTTAGTCAGTGGGCTGAAATCTTCAGTGGGGAACTAGTAATGGAATAAGGTGAACAATAGGAAAAATTGAATTTTTCGTCGCCCAGTGGGGCTAATAAGTGCTAGCCCCCCTGGTTACGCCGCTGTATGAATTTGATATTCATGTTTTTCATTTTTACACAACGTGAAGTCCTGATTGATGATGGTTTGGTTGTAATGAGTTGTCTGTAGTTGACTCTCATCCTCCCGATAGTTGGCAACTAGTGATACGAGTTGGGATACGAGTAATTCAATACAAGTCGGAGATCAGTTTAATCCATTCCCGAGTATCATTTCGGGCAGTGAAATGAATCTCGGGAATGATTAAATGCATCTCGAGCTTTTATTGAAGACGTTGAGCCCGTTTAACCGAGAGACCAAGGATTACAAGTCATTAGTATTTGCTTTAATTCTAGTTAATAAAAGGGCTAATTATCCTATTTAGTTTAGTGATTTTATGGCAATTTATGTAACCTTTAATTTTTATAATTAGGAGTCTTAATTTACCTAAGTTAATGTCCTTAATTAGCTTTCAAGTCTATCAATAGGAGTCTTTTGGAGTGTCCAAAACGGTGGTTTTTGTAGGCTATTTATAGTCTTTGTAATTGGTAATTATCAATGATTGAAAACAATATAAGAAAAACCTTCCAAATTGCTTGTTCAGCAAAACAAATTCCGTCTATTATTCAAACGTGGGTTACGTTTGTTTGTGAGACTCGGATTGTTGCGATAATCCAAAACTAGTGATTAATTAGGACGCGTTTCCTAATTGTTGCTCGATTGGAACCAATAGGTCTTGGTTAGCCAATCTCGTTCATCAAGTTATAGGTCTAACTTGGTGTCTGCTTATCCCTTTCGTTTGTTTTTATTGATTCTTTGTCTTGTCCGCTGCTAAATCGCATCAGTAACCGATACATGTTTTTCGATCAGTAAGGAACCTTACGTCTATTAACATTTTGTCCTGTTCACATATGTCAATTTGAACCAAGGATGGATGACGAGATGCTTCACGCAAAATCCCGCCATCTCCTCCTCCAATAACTAGCAACTGTAATTCAAAGAGAAGTCGAGATTTATTGGTTAGAATTGAAGTTAAAACAATAAAACACAACTCTATAACAACGACAACAACACTACCCGACCCCAGTACCTTAAGGCCATGCGCCTAAGGCAGTTAAAAAAGGGTGCTAGAAAACACAAAGAGATTGTTACTCCCTCAAATTCATCAGATTCTTTACATTTTCCTTGTTCGGTATGTTCAACAGATTCTCTACGGGTTTTTTAAGTACCTTAAAAGTCACATGCATGTTAGGTCTTAAAAATTTAAACTATAATCAAATATAAGGAATCCGGTGAATGAAAGGGAGTATTTCTGAACGAACCTTGCTGAATAATGTATTAACCGTATAACTCCAAATAAAGCAAATATCAATACCAAAAACAGAATAATACTCACATCAATTACTCCCTAGAATCAAGGATAATTGATCATATTCATATTGTAAATATAGCAAAACATCTCTGTAATTATGGTACATATTCAAGGTCTCTATACTCTGTACTCCTATATATATGTAAAGCCTCATTGTGCAATATACAACACATATTACAAACAATAACATCTCTTATATGGTATCAAGAGCTCCTCAACGATCCGCGAATTCACTTCGACCCAGAAGCACAATCTTCAAACGCCAACACCTCTCTCTTCACACCCTCACCATGTCGCCTAACACCAACGCTGACACCGTGGTTCCCAATCCTCACGAGATCTCCAAACCTTTGACATCGTTAAACCTCACTCAATGTGTCAAATTGAACTCGCTCAACTACACTTGGCGATTTCAATTGACAAACATTCTTTTCGGCTTTAGTCTCCTCGGTTTCATTAATGGAACCGAGACACCACCATCTCCAACCATCACTGATTCCGCCAACCATGAAACACCAAACCCGGCTTATTTAAGTTGGCTCAAACAAGACGGATTAATTCTTGGTGCCCTTATGGGTACCCTCACCACTGCCCTACAACCACTAATAGTACGGGCCAAAACGGCTAAGGAGGCATGGGACATCCTTGCCAATACTTACGAGTTACGCCAACCCATCGAGAGCACACATAATGCAACTCAAAGAAAGATTCGATTCCATTGTGAAAACAACGGATCAAACCATCTCCGATTACATGAACTCAATAAAAGTTTGTGTTGACCAACTCGCCCTTATGGGCAAAATTCTCGATCCCGAGGATATCATAGCCAAGGTTTTGAAAGGCCTCGACTATGAATCTTACAAACCTGTTATCACCACCGTTCGGGCTCGAGATACACCAATCACTTTTGAGGCCCTTCATGAGAAGTTACTGCAACATGAATTACTCATGAAGCACGACACCACCACTACCCATTTTGCTCCCTTGGCCAATCCGGCCTACCATCAAAACCACCACCATAGAAGCAATTCACGTCAATACACAACCTGCCTACCCGCAAACCTCTCACCAAAACCATTCCACCAATGCTGCAGCCACCCCTCGACCCTTTAAGGGCAGATGCCAATGGTGTCGATAAACGGGACATGTGATTGCTAATTGTCCTCTCTTCAGGAAACTCTTCCCGAATATCGTGTTTCCTGAACCTGCCTATCGTCAACACCTCAGCGCACCACATGCTCATCTCACCAACTACGGCGGCTCCTAACCGAACTCCAACTTTCTACTCGACAGCGGAGCATCCCACCACTTAACCCACGACCTGGACACCTTGACCTTTCATTCTCCCTACGACGACTTTGATGATTTAATTATCGGTGATGGATCGACTCTCACCATAGCCAATACAGGTTCTTTTACAAAGCATAATCTCAAATTTAATAATGTTCTTCATGTCCCAAAAATTTCCCGTAATATTGTTTCAATTTCGCAGCTATGTCGCGACAATAATGCCTATGTAATTTTCTCACACGATCTGTTTTTTGTAAAGGAAATCAAAACGGGGAACACGCTTCTTCAGGGCCGAGCAAACCAGGGGATATATGAATGGTGTCCTTCGAAACCGATAACTCTCACTGCTGTCAAGAACAAAGGAACCACGCCGATTTCGTGGCACCATAAGTTAGGGCATCCGTCGTATGATGTACTCAAACTTATTAACAAAATCTTATTATTTTCAATTACGGACTCTGACCATTGTCATGCTTGTTGTGTATCCAAGAGCAAAAAGCTTCCTTTCTCTGTTTCGTCATTCCAGTCTACTGCACCTCTTGACCTTCTATTTTCAGACCTATGGACTAGCCCAGTTATGTCTCGAGACCACTACAAATACTATGTTATATTTGTCGACCATTTTAGTAAATATGTTTAGTTATACCCGTTAAAACGGAAATCTGAAACCACGCAAATATTCAATCAGTTTAAAGTCCTAGTCGAAAAATATTTTCAAAACCAATTCGTCATTTTTTTTCTGATAATGGCGGTGAATACGTTAAATTAAATCCCTCATTACTGACGGGATATCACATTATACTACTCCACCACATACGCCGGAACAAAATGGATACGCCGAACGAAGACACCGTCACATTGTAGAAACCGGTCTCGTCCTACTAAATCACGCAGGCCTCCCAACCTCTTATTGGCCATTCGCCTTTAGTACGACAACCTATCTTATAAACCGCCTTCCTACCAAAACATTAAATAGTGACTCCCCATATTTAAAACTACACAAGAATCTACCCGACTATACTAAACTTCACAATTTCGGCTGCCTCTGTTAGCCGTGGCTACGACCTTACACCAAACATAAACTAGAAGACCGCTCGACCCGCCCTTTGGCCCACCATTTTAGGCAAAAATTTAAAATAGCAAGGTCGGTCAACCCCACCGTGCACAACCCGCCGTCTAAAACCCACCAATGGATGGATCCCCCCGTAGCCCAACCTGACCCGCCTCATTCACGAACTGGTTAAGGATTCATTGGGGCGAGCCCGGCCATCCCGATTCCGGCTCGTGGCCAGCTTTACCTCCAGGGTCATGCTGACTTTAATATCATGTGCGCAGACCATCTCAACCAAAACCTTAATTTAATAATTAAAATCAATCAATAATATTGTACGTTAACAGCAACCGATTAAATCAACTCCGTAATTAGTAGAGTGAAAGGAAACCGTCACCACCAAAGAGAAAAGACATCTTATCGGACATTTGGGCTAGTGTTGCAATTTGGGGGTAAAGTTCAACCCAAGATTATAAAGCTACTACTAGTCTAGTATCATAATTCAAGTTGAGTAGCTCCATTTTAAAGCTTGATGATAATACTAGTATAATTTTGATAAGGACGGTCATAGGACCATACGCGGTTAGACGGCATGACAAAAGGATCAATTATTGTAAAAACGTAATAGTCGTTAGACCCCATTTCTAAGGACAACAGTCTTAATTAATTATAGCCAAACTACAGCTTACATCCTCCTTACATATTTAGTGCGTATCCTTCTAATTTTTCTTACAATGTCGGTCTCATTTTTATAGACAAAAACATTCCCTACTAAAACAAACACTTTTTGTTAGCATTATGTTTGTTCTTGGGTTCATTGGCCATTCTTAGCTTTATCGGTTTTAAACGTGTGCTTTAAGGGCACACATTAATAACCTAAATGTGGTAAGATTTGCAAGTTAATCTTATTCGATATTTAAGTATAAACTCATTTTTACCATACATTTAGGTTATTAATGTGTGCCGGCACACATTAGAAAAACCGTAATTTTATTTATAGTCTTACTCGTACTCCCTCGATCCAATCATTTGTTTACCTTTTATTAGAATATATATACTCATCATAGCGAATAAAAAGAAGTAGTAAATAACTGATTGGGATGAAGGAAAACAATTAAAGATTAATTTATTGGTAGAACGTGATTATATAGATTTGACAAGTAAACCTAACAAACAGGTTGATATGTCAAGTTATAGGTTTAGTCATTTTGGCCCCGTTAAGGTATCAGGTTATGTGTATTTTGGTTTTGGAAAATATCGGTTTGCACTGGTCATGTTTATACGGGTTTTTAGGTCAAGTAGTTAGGGTCGTTGAATAAACGCTTTTCAACAAATGTCTTATTTTCTACTCCCTCCGTCCCAATAAATTGTTTACACTTGCTTTATTTTGTGAGGGAAAAATAAAGTAAGTGTAAACTATTGACTGGGACGGAGGGAGTATTATTAATGATTAAAATTATCTGATTCATAATTATTTAGTTTTATATTTATGGTATTAGTACAAAAAAAAATTATAACAAATAACAATCATCACTTTATAACTTATTATATTTAAAAATGAAATCTAAAATTATTATTCAAAAATTGTCGACTTATAGTATAAGTATATAAATCGAAGAAATATGGGTATTTTGAAGAATAATACACCGTATTGATTATTACGGGTAATGAATAATGACGAGACTAGAAATAAGGGTATGTAATCAAAATTTTGAAAGTAATTGTCCGGATATTTTGTGGAATATTGGTTGTCTTAATTAATGGGTCAAGCACTTAAATCAGGTTTTGACCCACTACTTAACAAACAAAAACTTTTAACTTTAGATAATTTTTCACAAAGTAGGATATATTTTACTGCAATTAGGCTAGGTAGCACCAAAACGGATACGGACACGTGACATGTCACCCCATGAAATTTAGGGCATGAGACATGTTATTTTAATTTAATAAAATATAATTCTTTTTGTTATAAACGTTCGTTTTTTTTTTTTTTTGTAAAAGTATTTGATATTAAATTAAATAAGTGAAGGTAATCTTGGCCTTGATTATAACTCATTTTCATTTCCCAGCCAAACACATATTCTAATCAATCTCTTTAGACAACTCATTTTTTGTCTAAAGAACATCATTCACCCTAAATGAAGTCCAAATACCAAGGACACACGTCGAACACGTGCCCAATTACCATGGACACGCGTCGGGCACGTGCCCAAATAAAAGTAAAAAGTTAGACACGGCTTTATAAGTGTCCGACACGGCTTTATAGGTATCTGACACGTTTAGGCGTGTGTCCGACGAGTGTCGGTGTCGGACACGGGACGACTGATTAAGATAAGTGTCCGTGCTACATAGCAGTTAGGTAGTGTTTACAAAGACACTTTTCACATTGGATATAAACAAATCTTCATTTGTGACGAATTCTTTTTCGTCACAAGTTGTGTCAGACCAAAATGTGACCATTTTAATGAGAAAATGTGATCATTATTTGATAGGTAACATTTTATGAGTAGTTAATATATATCTTAAAATGATCACATTTAAAGCCGTCACAAGTTGCGACCGTTAGATGAGAGACGCATTGTTGAAAATATAATCACCTAAACTAGAAATATCTTTATTATATATTTATATGTACATTGGTCATGTTGCTTGTTTGATGGGCATGTCGACCGTGGTCCATGGACCTCAATTATAAAGCGCGGTTTAAGTAAAACAGAAGAAAACAAGAGTAATTAATTAAGGACAAAAGGGTTGAATCATAAAATGTGTGTAGACAAAATAATAATAATAATAGTCTTGATTCACCTAATAATAATATACTTTGGTTTAGTCGAGTTTCCTCTTCATTTCTCATCACATAATGCCATCTCTTACGTAGTTACGTACGTCCTTTCTGTTTTTTTCTTTACTTGATTTGGTGGGCCTCTTTTTGTTGGGCCTCACTCTTTTGTGCCAACGCCATTTGCCCATTTGCGCGTCTACCCCACAACTAACACATCTTTTTTTAATTATAAAATTACAAATAGTATTTCGTTATTCTGGTGAGCGTTTACTGGACTCTCAATTATACGTGATAGCTTGTAAAATAACGACTGATTTTGTAGAAGAAAACAGTTGTATCATTTCTCAACAATATCTTGTCACATTCTCTTATAATGTTAAGTTTTATAAAAGCAGTCTAATAGTAACTAGTTCTTTTAAAAGACGGTTTTATAATGAAATTATCAAGAAATCTCTCATATAATAAGTAAGTACGATACAATTTTTTGTCAATTCATCTTTCCCCGTTTTTCTAACTGTAGTGTATTATACCTATCCTCCACTCCAATTTACTCAATCACTATTTGAAGCAAACATTGTTAAATTATGAATTTTATTTTATTAGAGAATCATGACAAATTTAAATATGATATTATTAACAAATATACGCTAGTAATAATAATATCTTTTACAAAATCATATTTTCAACACCTAAATGTAATATATAAATGAAGAAAAATAGAGCAAGAGTATTATCTTTAAAAATGATCAATAGGGTAGAATTAATTGGCTTTGAAAGAGTATATTATGAGCGGTTTTACATTAATATACTTGTAAAGCAGATCCAAACACAACTTTATTAGTATGTAAAAGTAGTCATTAAAAGCTCTTGTTTTGCGATCAATCTATGCAAAATAGCCCTTATACAAGCTGAATTAAGCTGAACTGAATTGAAATTTGTTGAGATGAATAAAGATGATGAACTGAAAAGAGCTTAAATTAAGCCGAAAATAACTGAATCCTTTTTTTTTTGTTTTAACGAAGGGAACATGCAGCCGCTAGCCTGCTATCTTATATGCGCCCTGGGTAAACCCATCATGTGTTGTTCTGAAATGTGACAATGGATTTGACTGTCAAGGGTCAACGATGTTAATTATAATTAAGCTAAGGAGTGCATGATTGATGAAATAAAGAAACACAATAGATAATAGATAGAGTATATAACTAACTAACGTAATGCATTATGCATGCTAATCAGTAATGCAGAAACAAACAAAGTGATGTAGATAGAGATTAAACCTTGCGCGTTATACTAAGCTAAAATTAAGCTGAAAAGAACATGGTCTTTACTCTTTAGGCAGATGTAAAATGCGACAATTGATTTGACTGTCAAGGGTCAACAATGTTAATTATACTTAGGGAGTACGTACGTGATTGATCAAATAAACAAACAACAAACAAAATTGATAATAGTTGGAGTATATAACTAAGGCCATGTTTTTTTCAGCTGAACTGAATTAAATGAGGCTGAGCTTAATTGAACTAAATTGAATGGAGTTGGGTTGAAGTAAATATAGTTAAAATAAGAGTTAATTTTATGAATAAATAAGATCAACGTAACTGACTAAAACTGTTTTAAACTAAACAGAATAGAACTTAGTAAAACTAACATTAACTAAAAATAAGCTAGAAAGAACAGGGTTTAAGTAACGTAATGGAATATGCATGCAAATAATGACTAGTGCGAAAACTAAATAACAAAGTGATGTAGATGGAGATTAAACCTTGCGCGTTATATTAGTCGATGAATTATTGGAACACCAAGGCCAGCCTCCACCTTCGTGTCTTCCTAATCTTTCTTAGGCGTCAACACCATTATTATTATTATTATTATTATTATTATTATTATTAATCAACCATTGCTGACTCTCCACGTTTTAGTATATGGTTAAGGTCGGTTAATGATATTTAGTACTAGTTGTTAATACTTGATTAGAAAGTAATCCATCTAATTGTTTTCGACAAATTATTGGATTGTCTCTTATAAGAATTAGCGTCAAACTATAAAATAAAAATAAACCAAGTATATGAGTCAATCAGTTCGGGTTAGTTCGGGACAACTTGGGTTAATTTCGGATTTGCAAAAGTTTGGGTTGTGTCGTGTCATTTCGTGATGGATCGGGTCATCTATTATCAATTTATTTATGGATAACATTCAATTCGCTCAGTTCAGTTAAACTCGACTCTTGAGTTCGGGTGTGGGGTCGGGTACGTGTAAGGTTATTTTGGTCGTCAATTTTGCCAGGTCTAATGTAAAGGGAGCCATAAGGGCATTATGGTGCTGACGGGAATTGAACTTTAGATATGAGCAGCACCGTTCATGATTTAACAAGCTATTCTAAGTAACATCTGCATATAATCTTGTAATAATCTATGCTAGTCGTTCCATATAACAGTTCATAAAAAGTACTTGGATCGATTGACATATATAAAAGTGTTTTAGTTTACATAATTACATTATGTAAAATTGTCTCATACTATACTATCTAATATATAAATCTTTGAAAATTGGATTGGTAAACTACCATATACGCAAGCTTTTAAAATTACGTTAATGCAAAATTGCAACATCATCCATTATCATAATTAATTAGGTTAAATATAAGTAGATCAATAGGGAGTAATAGACAAGTAGGTCAGAGGTTAATGTTGTCCTATATGGATTAATGACAAAGCTTAATGTTGTCCTATATGGACAGCATGCACTCTAAGGGACATGTTTGCCTTTCAACTTGCATGGAATTGTTAACCTCATTAGATTTGTGTGATTTCGAGTATCCAATCAATCCAAAACTTGTGTATAGTATATGAATAACAAATCTTCCTTCTAGCGAGTATATCTGTTACAAGTTTATAATGGGTCAAATACTATTTATATAGAGAAAAGACGAAACAGATTGATACTTTATAGGCACTTTGCTTTTATCTTATCAACCGACATAAATAGTATTTAACTCGTCGCAAACTTGTTACGGAAATTTTCGTCACACAAATGAGAATTTGGGTATATGAAAATCATGAATGATGTTATAACTTTCAAATTATTATATTTAACCAATCTATTTGTCAATGGTATCAATTTTTGGATTGGTCTTTTTATAGTTCTATAGTAAACCGTTGAAAAGGTATGGAGGTAGTTCTAAAGGTTTCCTTTCACATGTAATCAGACTCCTTAAAATGTAATCAAATAGGGTTATTGTGATGATTGCTCATATTATTCTTTAATCATGAGGTTAAGTGTTCGATCCTTGTCCATGGAAATGGATCAAACTCTTTATTGGTCAACTCTCAACTGTATACATCTTCGTGAGAGCACTCGCGACAAGAGATTATACACTGTTGTTGACGGTGGACAACCGGTTTACCAAAAAAAAAAACTCCTTGAATTTCATTATATGCAAATTAACACATATTATTATTTAATCCAATTAGTTAATGTTTTATCTTTCCTTTCACTTCCTTTTTTCTTTAAAAACTACAAGTACTTAATAAAAAAGAAATTATTTTAGCAGTTTTTTTTTTCTTAAATGAATATAGAATAAAATAAAAAAAATGATCCGAGTATGATTCACATTACATATGATTAATATTTTTTTTGCTTATATAATTGGTGTACTTTTATAGGAGATATATTTATGAAATACGAAGTTTTTTTTTTTTTTTTATAAAAATCAAAAAGGAAAATATCATTATCACAAATAATTTTATTTTTTATTATATAAGTTAGTTTTTAATAAAAAAAATAAGTAAATGAGAAAAAAAATAACAAATAAATGTTTCGTTATTGCACTTAATTGCACATTAAGCGAACGTATAACACTAATTTGTACCTAATGAAACTTAAGAGATCTGATTGTACATTAAGGCAGACTTTTGTGATCAACTTACTACTTTGCCCACTGCTTTTCAAACTTTGTACACAAGAATATAATATAGATAATGCCTATTTTATATATTTTATGAGAAATGATTTATCCAAGACACTAAACAGATTTGTCAAAGGCATTCAGTTGTCCAAGGCAATGACCAATTGACCATTTACACTTATTGCCTTGGACAAGTCTATTTAGTGGCTTGGATAAATAACTTGTCATACCGTATTTGTAGTCAATAAATTAAGAATAATAGATGCATATTTTAATCGTTAAAACTTAAAAATCGTCATATTCAACTAACCAATCGTATGTTCCCATAATTTATGATTAAGCAATAATAATCAACATCATTTATAATTTCCCCTAAGCTTCCTTCAATCACTATTCACTAACGTAGTGTCATGGATTGTATTAATATTTTCAAAGCATAGCTTTTGCTTCATGGTTTCTACACCACTGTCCCTTTCGGTGAAGTTTACTCGAACCTACCCAAAATACCCCTCGTTCAACGTACCACATGTCAGTTTTTAATTGCCCCACGTGTTTGGTCGGTTATGTGGGTCCATTTCCCACATCACTATAATCTTGTCCGTACTATATACCTTCTCTAAACGACATCGTTTACGTGATCCAAGATTCACTAATCATAAATACCTTCAACCAACCTCACCTCCCCACGTGTCCTTTCCACGTGCCAGACGTTATTGCAGCGTTAAACTTGCTTAGTCGGCCGCCACCTGTATTTTCATAGATCCTATCTTTATTTATTTTAATTTTAATTTTAAAAGGGTAATAAACTATCATTTGATCTCGTTTAAGGCGGTCATATCCATCTTAAATGTAAACAACAAACACAAAGTATATAATAGTTGGGCTAACACTAGGGCTGTTAATGAGACGAGACAGCTCGCGAGCAACTCGAGATCGGCTCGATAAAAGCTCGGTCAAAGCTCGG
>JAOWBH010147085.1:0-12051 GCA_028566215.1 Silene coronaria | reverse complement strand
AAAAATTATGACCTGAAAATATACCTGATTTCTATTAAAACTGTTATGTAAATTAGCTGAAAAAGTAATTGATATTTATCAAATGACATAAAAGGATATAGTTTATTATTATTTTCAAATAGTTAAAGGGCAAAAAGGGTAAGTAAAAGTAAAATAGGTACCTGAATCTAAAATGTTCATTTCAGGTAACTTATTTAGGTCACTCTACTTTAGTTAAAATAGGTACCTGAAAACGCAAGTCAAACAGAGCATAACATTAACATTTTGGTAGCATGTTTAACTGTTAAATATCACTGACACGAAAATACTCTTAAAAAAAATAAATTCAAACCTCACCCCTCCGGCCTCCTCCATAAAAAAAAAAAAAAAATACATACGAGTATAAATATATATATGTACACAATATACATACATATACCTTTTATTTTTTATGGCTGTTTCAATTACTATAGTATAGTCATTTCTATTTTACCGTAAATTTTATCATTTCGAGGTCTGATTACAATTTTTCCATCTTTTTTTTCCCAGTGAAAAATACCACTTGTTAGTCTCATTATTATTATATGTTTCATAAATTGTACAAATTTCGTAAATTGGAAAGTTCTTCTGAGACGGAGAGACTAAATACATATATATTTTTTTCCAAAAATAAAATTAAAATACGTACAAGTATAATTGTATAAATACATGGTATATATAAAAATACTCGGTAAGTCGTAGTATTTCTCTCACGACAAGGAAGAGAAGAGAAAACCCAGCAAAACAAATACACAAAAATAACACACTCAACCACCCTCTCTATCTATTTCACCACCACCGCCCACCGCCACTCTTTCTCTCTCTTCGCCGTGTCAACCACCGTCTCCACCGCCGCCACATCACGCAACAATGCCGTCCCCACCGCACACCGTGGACGTCAACTCTTCCGACGTCCAAAACTCCCAAATTCACCAATACAATGAAAATAATAATAGAGATTTGGAGGAAAATGGTGAAGATAAAGATGTTGAAAATAATGAAGATACTGATGTTATTGATGTTGATGACGACGACGAAGACGAAGAAGAAGAAGATGAAGATGATGATGGTGATGATGAAGAAGATGATGAAGATGAAGGTGGTTTAATATTAGTTTTTGTAATTTGAGTATTTGTTAATTTTGGTTAAAAAATGTTACGAATCAGTAGCGGAACCAGGATTTATAGCTAGTCGGAGCATAAATTAATTAGGGGGCGTGCGAGTAATGCAATAAGATTAACGGGAACTTTTTTCTATAAATTTGTTGACCAAAAAATTTCACAGGGCGAGCGTTTCTCCTAGTCTCCTTAGTTCCGCTACTAGTTATGCACTTATGCATATATATACATGGAACTAGGGGCTAGCAGAAACGTTCGACCATGACAATAAAAAGCTTGTGAAGTAAGTTTTAGTCAATTAATTTACCTTATTGCATTACTAACTCGTCCCGTTTAATTTTCGGCCCCTTAACTATAAATCCTAGTTAAGTTTGACTATTGCGTATATGATTTATGTTTTTATCGTACATGTTATGTTATTTAAATTATAAAGTGAAATTAATCGTTACCCACATTTTGTACGGTGATTTTGTATGTGGGTTTTGATTTGATTAACATAATTTTACTTCAAACAAATTTTATATATATAGCTGACTTTTATCTCGTTTTTTTTTTACTTTTTGTGATTATTAGATGAAAATATGAGTCAATTAAGCAGCGGCGGTGAAGATGAATGTGACAACAAGGAAGAGTATGCTTTTCTTCTTTTATTACTACTATTTTTTTTGTAATTTTTTTTACTGTTTTCTGTGGTTGTAAATATGGTGGGTAATTACTAATTAGCAAAAAAGGTGGTAAGTTTTTTAACGAGGAAGGTTAAAGTTGTTTGTGTTTGATGATTTAGTTGTATATTTCATGCATTAATCATGGATTAGTTCTTTTGTTACTACGTTGCTTTTGCAATCTGAATAAAATTACTTCCTTTATCCCGGTGAATAGTTTACACTTGCTGTATTTTGTGTGGGGAAAATAAAGTAAGTGTAAACTAATGACTCGGACAGAGGGAGTAGCAGCTAATGTGTTGGGGTTGAGTGGGGGAAGACATGAGTGTCCTACTTTATAGTAATTTGGATGTTGGGACAAAATTATGTGGAGTTGACATTTTTAGTGTTAATTTTATGTGTGGGTGATGATTTGGTTATGGAATTTAGAAAGTAAGCTAGCTGACATCTGCGCCGAGTCTGTCATTTGAATAATTGGGATTGGATTGATCGCGTGTTGAATGATTCTTTTGGGGTTTGTAGGTTGTTATGTAGTGTTGCTCTGCCTTTCGTGGTTGTTAATTTTGATCAACTCTGGTTTATCTTTGTTGTAAGTTTTGTCATGGCCATGTTATACTTCAGTTTGCGAAGTTGATCTTCGCATGCAATCTGCTGTGTGATGTGAATGTGCATTCCTGATTTCCTGGCTATCACTTCCTTGTGTAAGGACATTATTGCCTGTGTTAATGAGTCATAAACTGGTTAAGACTTTAAGTACTTGGTTAACTCATTCGCTCAATGTTCAGCAAATAATGTATCGGTTCAAGGGTGTCTTGTAGACACTTTATTACCAGTGAAGAGCAAATTACATATTTGATGGTGGCGTATTCATACTGAATTAGCCAACCTTGGTCAACTATACTGTGTGTACATGTAGGATCCAGAAACATTTTTGTTCTGTGATATATTCTGCTGTCATGCATGCCTGGTAACTGGTTGTTCGTGGCTTCCTCAGTAATGCTCATATAACTATGCATATCATTGCTGAGATCTTGAACACAGAATTGTCCTTTTCTGTTTAGCATGCATACTGATTAGTTGTGGACTTCTTGGTAAGTACATTAGAGGATTAATAAGGTTCTGAAATGAAAAACGTGACGCGAGTAAGTTGTGAAGCTTTTAGCAAACATAGCTGTATATTGCAGGCTTGCAGCTAGCGTAATTCCGGACTATCTGTTATTTTATTGTGGATTGAAATATTCAACAGTTATAACCAGAAAATCTGCAATTAGCAAGTTATAATGCTGTCGAGGGCAATTCTCTCTAATTTCCTATCTTGGACTGCTTCATCTTGTGATTTTGATCGAGCTTTTGAATTATTGGCTGCTGGAATGAATGTAATATGATTTTTTAAAACTAAAGATTGATCGCATGTTAGTGTAACTTCCCATGCAGAAGTAATGATTGTCACTCTGTCTAAAGGAGGGATATAGTGACCAATTGGGTTTCGTATTTATTTTACTTTTGTAGGATCTTACGATTATAGATGGATAATGCACATCTTGATAATGCATTCAGTCTAATGCTGTCTAGACTGTTTATCTTGCTGTCATGCATGTACTTTTTTTAAAAAGGAAACCCATGCAAAGAATATCCAATCATCAGTTGATGTTCTGTTGTAGCTTACCACATATTTTTATTGTCCGATATGCTTATAGTGATACTCTTATATGTACCTTGGCAGATTCGTTCTTGTGAGATTGTCGGATATACGGAAAGAAGTACAATGTCCAATTTGCCTTGGTATGGGGAAAATGTCTTTTTTTCTTTTTATATTTTAAAGGTCTTTAGTAAGTGATCTATTTCATGTGTAAGCTGCATTGGCGTCAATGGGAATATGCTGTATATGTATGGTATAGACAATGTAGCTAATTGTAGTCCTAAAGCAGCAGTGTGCACAACAGAACGCATCTACATTTGATGAAATGTGATGAAAACTTGTGTTGGAATTCGTTTTTGGAATGTTTACATCTTAAACTACCCCAGCCCTTTTACAGCCAGAAAAACCGCTCTGGAATTTGTATTATTTTTCTGAAGAAGGGTGTACCTATTGTATAAAGTGAGAAAATAGTAGTCAAGCTAACTACCAAAGTCAAAGGGTGACAATGTAGATGGGATTGAGACAGCACTCTGTGAGAAGCTTGTTTTTCCTTTCCATTCTTACGCTTGCCGTAGTTCAGGCTGGCATTGACTTGTAACTTCTATGTCTGCTCATCTTGGTTTGAGACCTATTTCAGCATGTACCGTTTCTCTGTTGCTATTCAAAATCCACTTCAGAAGCTATTTAAACCAATGCTACACAAACACAGTGCGGCAGTCCTTTAGTTTTCCTGAATTACTGCAGCAAAGAATGTTGTGCTATTAAGATAGCCAAAATTTGCATATAAAACCGTCTCCGGATAAAATACTCATTAAGCTGACCCGTATAAGGGAGTACAGAGTAGTTAGTATTAAGGCTTTGTTGTAGTTAGTGGTGGTGTTGTGACTTAATTGTGTATATGGTGTATGTACAGTTCTTATTTTAATGGGTTGGTCTCGCATTATATACATATAAGTTCAATTGTCAAGATAGAGTCTGTTTCTGTTTATGCCTTGATTCATTAGTTCCTCTGGCGCATGTGGCAGGGATAATCAGGAAGACAAGAACAGTTATGGAATGTCTCCATCGCTTCTGTAGAGAATGCATTGACAAGTCCATGCGATTGGGGTATTTTTTGGAGAATTTTGTTTGCTTCTAAAGATTGTATAGACAAACATCAATTCAGACAATACACCGAGTTTTTTTGTAACAGTCCTGTCTAGATATTGTCTGAATG
The DNA here is from genome assembly GCA_028566215.1 of Silene coronaria. Classification (NCBI taxonomy): domain Eukaryota; kingdom Viridiplantae; phylum Streptophyta; class Magnoliopsida; order Caryophyllales; family Caryophyllaceae; genus Silene; species Silene coronaria. The sequence continues at coordinate 7,398 of JAOWBH010147085.1, read as the reverse complement.
ATGCTCATTTTTTTGACTAGATAAGTGGCATGATATAGAGTTAACTTTTATCTTTAAAAATGAACAGCAACAATGAATGCCCTGCTTGCCGCACACATTGTGCTAGTCGAAGGTCTCTTAGGGATGATCCTAATTATGATGCATTAATTGCTGCTATATATCCAGATATTGATCAATATGAAGAGGAGGTATGCTTTTCTAACAGAAAATTTAACTAAAAATGCCTTGATCATCATTATTTATTTCATTATTTTCTCTAGATCTAATTGTTTATCTTGTCACAGGAACTGTCTTATCAAGAAGATGAAAAAGCTCGAAACATGCAGGTCAGGCACTCTTTGTTAGATTCTTGGCATCAGAACTACTTGCATATGGACTTTCACCCTGTAATTCTGGTTATAATGTTACGTTTGAGTAGATTTCCACATTTTTGACGCTGTCAAGCTATGGAAACTCGCAAACCCTCTAAAGAGATGGTCTCACTCACTTGATGTTTTTAGCGAGATCGATCCACATTGAATACAGTCCTTATTACTTATTGGCTATTGCATGTCTCATAATTTTATATTTGAGACGGTCTCTTGGAGAAATCGCTGACTGAAAATTGAATGTTTTTGGGCAGATTCAAGCTGCAATTGCCCAAACTTTTCGCAGACAGACAGAGGCACTGAGCAAGAAGCGCAAAAGATCGCATGCCACTTACCGCAGGAGAAGAGCTTATAAATCTGAGGACGAGGAAGAAGCTAATGCTCATGATGCCGGGAAAGATTCTTCCTCTCAAGATGAGCGTAGTACTGAGGTTAAATCTAGAAGGCCAAAGCGGTGGAAAGGTCACTCATCAGCAGCAGGTGCTAGTGGAGATGGAGGTGTGAATGAACATGATCAAGAGGTGAACAAGGAAGCTACGGTTACACCTGTTGGGTGGGTTGGAAGCTCTGAAATGCTTGCTTGGGGCAAAGGTGGCCTAAGGAGTAACAGTAGACATGGCAGTGGGGCTGGCGGTAATGGTAAACATTCACGCAGCCGCCTTGCAAAACTGAGTGACCATCTCCGGAATTTGAAAGAGAATGACAGTGAGGTAAATTGATCACATTACGCCATAGGTTGAATGTGGACTGCAGAACTTCATCTTGCGTAGCTCTGATTTGCTAAAATTACTCGATTAACTTTTTTTTTTTTTTTTTTTAAATAATTTCAGTAGACCACTCTATATTTTTCCGAGGAAGGTTTCTGAAATTGGTTAATGTTCTTTCAGATGGAAATCCAAGTGGTACTCATTTCTCTTGATCAGCAAAAACCGTCTTCTTTACATCATTCGTTCTTATCCAGCAGGCCAGCCCTATCTGTGGGGCAATTATGCCAAGTATGTCATTTGATCCGAAGTTGGTTACTGTCCGGTCACCTTTGCATGTTAGTTAAACTCCTTGTAATCGCTCCTAATTGGGCTACCCTTTCAGTATATTTCTCTACAGACATCGATGCCACCTGACCGCGTAGAAATATTGGCAGCAAAAGGCTCATTCTCATCCGTACAAGGTCAAGTATCAAGTTCTTGTGCATTGCAGGCATGCAACAATGATTTGCAAGTCTTGGATACGGAGGAAACTTTGGGTGGACTTAGAGCCACGACTAATTTTTCACAGGGCCATCTGGTAAGTTTTTTATGCTCAATGGTGAAGAGACAGAAATAAAATAAGTCGTATATTTTGACAGTTGATTTCCCCATTGTTAATTTCAGACATTGGCATACCGGCAAAAGGCGTCAATTTAGATGGTTCGTGGGGCAGTTTACAACTTTACACTGGCCATCACAAGGAGCGAATTGCCAGGGTCAGGGTGTTGGACATAGTAAGGTTATACATTTATATGTAGGTTTAGAATCTGAAGAAGGGTTTCGGAAATGTTGTCCGACACTCCTTGGATGTTTTAAGAATGAAATACTCAGTTAAGGTTACTTATAGGAGCTGCTATTGTATTAGTTATTACTGTTATCTTGTACTGGTAGAATTCTGAGATGTCACAGTTTTTCCAGCCTGTGAAATTGAAATGTACGAGTAAATGCTCAGTCATCCTGCTAATTGTGGACATTTCATCGCGATTTACTCATATATTAAGCATAATCTCGTTACTGCTCAGGTACTGAAATTAATCAGATATCGAATGTTCTATGATTGTAGAAAGGGAAAATGATGGGAAATTAGTCAGCGGTTTGTAAGATTGATGTATTTATTTGTAACTGGTTTGAGTAGACATGTTATTGGGAATGCACGAGTCGGAGTCGGAGTCGGGTTGGGTTATATTCCCTCCGTTTCATTGAGATGTTTACGAATTTCATTTTGGGCTGCTCCATTCGATTGTTTACGTTTCTATTTTTGAACAAGTCATGAGCTTGTAAATAGACCTGGCAAAATCAACCAGACCCGAAAAGACCCGACCCGACCCGAACATGACCCGGGGTATGTTGACCCGAAACTTACCCGTAGACCCAAAATGACCCGATCCGAAACCACCCGACCCGAAATGACCTGACAAAACATAACTCTAATTGATTAAAAAAGACTTGAAATAACGCAAAATGATACTAAATGTACTTTATCCCTCTTAATTATTGACCCGAATCCGAATTGACCCGTCCCGCTTGACCGGAAAATGACCCGACCAACATACCCAAAAAACACCCGAATTCCGAACTAACCCGACCCGAACAAACCCGATAATATCTTAAACCCGAACCATTCGACCCGAATTGGCCCGACCCCAACCCGACCCAGTTGACCTGTTTGCCAGGTCTACTTGTAAATGACCGAAGTGTAAATAACCCAACTTAAATCGATTGTTTACGTTTCTATTCTTTCGACTTACATTAATCGAAACAATGTTAAACTAACCGGATTATAAATAACCAAATTAAAATGGCCGAAATCATAAACCAGCCATATCGACCCAATAACAATGTGTATCCAACATAAATCAACCCAAAACAAACTCAATCCAACCGAATAACCCGTTTACCAAGTCCGTGTCGTATATTTCTCCCCCGATACCATATCTCCATTCGTAAATCTCGAAAACCTGAATAATAAAACACAGTTACTCAATTACCCCAAAGCAAGGAAGCATGATGAAGTGAAGGTTGCGGTAATTATGGTAGCGGTAAATACGGAGAGCAGTGAAAAGTACAAGGAATATGTTGCCGGTTTAATCGCTGGTTTTGCAACCGTTTTTACCGGTCACCCTTTTGATACTGTCAAGGTATTATCTCGTTTTTTTTTTTTTTTATTGTTTTTTGTATTTGTTTAAAAGGGTTGTTATGTTTTGTGGCGGAGTTGAGATTTGAAGTTAGCCGGGATAAATAGAAATCGGGGAATTTTAAGGGGCGAATTTGTAATGCAATTGGATAATTTACAAAAAGTGGGAAATTTTATTACTGCTAGCCCCCTAGTTCCGCCACTGGTAGAAAAAAAACAATGTGGGTAGTTGGGGCTTAAGGTTGCGTAAATCCGACCGCCTTAAATCAGGTGTACTGGGATTTTCAGTGGTTTGTTGCTTTGCTGACTAAAATGAAACGGGAGACAAAATGCTAAAATGATTTAGGGTCGGTTACCTTGAATCATCGTATAAAACCGTCAACGACATATTAACATATGAATTAATGACTGTCAGTTATTTGTGTTTGTTGAAGTGGAATTAAGCTGAGATGCAATGGAATTACTGAAACCAATTTGCTGATGGTATTACCTAAATTGTCGCTTACCCGCTTTCTCCAATTGAGTCCCCGGGAAACTTAGTAGGGGGTAGATCTAGACTGAATGTATTGACCACATAGGACTATAGGAGCACGACTGCACACGATTTCTATACCTATTGACAAGCATGTCTAGGCATTTGCACAGTGTGAGTTCCATTCGGAAGCAACCCTTCAGTCCACCAAGTAAAGTTAATTCATGGTCGTGCCACGCTTCAAAACTGCTTATGATGCTTTAATTACCCCTAGACCAACGCATCAAATCATTTTGAGTGGATGAGTATTTACTGGTTGCGAGTTGGTAATACGACAATAAGAATGTTGCACTTCTATCTGATATATGAGGCGTGCTAAATTTATTGGCCTTCTCTCAGTGTTTAGAAATGCTATTTTTCAAACGAGCTTTCCTACTCATAACTTGTGTGTTATACTCGCGAAGAAGTATAGACTTTCTAAATGACCGGAATGCAAATTGTGGCAACCAACTCCCTCCTTGTCATCTGTACAGTGCAATTCTAAGATGATGCTCTGATATGATGCAACGCTTATAGTGTTATAAATGAATGAAAACTAGACTCCTTTGAGATTAGGAGTTTACCATCAAATCATCGATATCATTTCAACATAATCATGATTTTTACACGTTCTTTTCCAGTTTTCCTCACTTATATTTAACGAGTTTAAGATTGTCTTTTTGTAATGTGGTTGTTCCAAGTAGGCTTGCATTAACAAACTGTAAATTTTAAATGAAAGAGCGTGTATATCGTATATCTTGTAGCGAGTCGTAGAGTGGGTTTAGACATGTGGTGCCTTTTTTTATACGGAGTATGTAATATTACAACTGTTTTTTTTTTTTTTTTTTGAAAAAAATGTGTTTGCTCGTGGCTCTTATCCACGGGATTCTGTTCTTGTTAGGTAAAGCTGCAAAAACACAATACAGAAGTACATGGCATCAAATACAGAAATGGATTGCATTGTGCTGCTAAGATATTGCAAGTTGAAGGGGTATGCTTTTCTCATTTAAATCATATATGATATACCGATTGCCTTAGGCCGCGGGAGCCTTTGATGTACTACGGCAATTTTGCTGTTTTTCTGTATTCTGAAGATCTGTTTACTGTGTAGTATGTAATAGTTAGGAATGAATTGTCGCCAAATTGTTCCAAGACATCTGCTTCACTTCTTGCTGTATAAGGCAGTATCATTAGTACTGTATGAAGTTACATTACATTGAGTTCTTTTTTTACAGGTGAGAGGGCTTTACAGGGGTGCTTCATCTTCACTTATTGGGATAGGTTTCGAGAGTTCGCTTCTTTTTGGTATATACACACAGACAAAACAAAAGCTCCAGGTAAATTCCTCAACAAACAACACGATGAAATAGGTTACTTCAGAGTTTTTGAAATTATTGTATACATCTGAAAGGAAATCATGATCTAACAAGTTTGAAACTTGCTGTTGATTAATGTTTGTTTTCTTGTTTTCAAGGGTAACCTGCAAAGTTCTGGTCCAAATCCCTCGGTCATTATTCCAGCAGCGGCATGTTCGGGAGCTATAATTAGTGTAGTTCTTTGTCCAACTGAATTAGTTAAGGTAAGGAAAGGTACCTTTTAGTATCGGCTCTGACGCTTATTGACTAAAATGGAGTTAGCTATATTGCTCTTCTATGCTTACAAGTTTGAGCTTCTTTAGTGCAGGTTGCAAGTCCAAGGAAACTCAAACAAATATGCCGGTCCACTGGATTGTGTCCTAAAAACTCTCAGAACTGAAGGGGTGAGGATCCTCTGTTCCAAATTAAATTCCCGAAAACACTTCGAAAAATAAATATGGCTGAGCTAACGAGTTAAGTGTCCAGGTGCCAGGGATTTTTCGTGGAGGTGCTACGACTTTCTTAAGAGAGTCTCTAGGGAATGCCGTCTTTTTTACTGTTTACGAGAGCGTTAGGCATGTCACACACTTGAAACTTAAAGATACTTCTCATGAAAATAAAAGCAACATGGCTGAATTAGGGATCGGGATTCTCAGCGGTGGTCTTGCCGGTGTTGCTGTAAGTATAATTTACCTTGTTTTTTTTCCAAACAAATCTTCAGTAAGACTGTTTTCCACAAAGATTTTGTAAAACTCCATGTTGTTTTCACCAATACCCCTATACAGGATCCTTCCAGTACTTTTTAAAGGGTTATTTTCCTAAGTAACGTGCGACATTACCACTATACAGGATCCTTCTAGGAGATGTTTATGTTTTTTTTTTTTTTCCTTTTTTCCGTGTTTTCGTTTGTTTTGCTTTATGTTCTCATGTGTGGTTGTCTTAATCTTATCCAGTCCTGGTCAACTGTTCTGCCCTTGGATGTGGCTAAGACTATGATTCAAACAAACCCGGATCACAAATTTACAAGGAATCCTTTCACAGTATTAAACATGGTAATACTTTTATGATACGACTCATACGAGTCATGTTTTTCCGCTCATAAAAATGATAGGCACAGATTACCAAATTTACCAGTTAACACCGGATTATCTGATGTAGGTTTACAGACAAGCTGGGTTAAGAGGATGTTATGCCGGCTTAGGCCCAACCATAATGAGGGCATTTCCGGCCAATGCAGCAGCAGTTGTAACCTGGGAGTTCGCAATGAAAATCCTAGGCATTAGACGGGAGTGATTAGATTGCATGCAATTCTGCTCGACCTGTGACCTGGAAATATTCTTCCAGCCTTCCAGGTTAAATTTTTGATATGGTTAACTGCCGCATAGTCAAGTTCTGGCAGAAATGTGACCGGATCTCATGAGACGATGATTGTATAATACCAGAGGACTTATCAAGCGGCTCGCTTCAGTCGCTTGCTTGTTCACCCCAAGTCGACATCACAATTTAACTGAAGAACTGCCCATTTTCAGAAAAAAAAAAATGAAAACTAGTCCTCTGAATACACACAGAAGAATAATGTAACTCATATAGATAATTGCTACACATTGCGGGTTCAATTCTTACCACCCGTATTTCATTTACTGTCTTCTATTTGTAATTTATACTCATTTTTCCTAATAAATTTTTTCTCACTCAATACGCTTGAGAAAACCGAAATTTTTCGATGGGGACGATTTAGCAGTCTGGTACCTCTTGGCCTGAAATCCTTTTTTCTTAAAAACTTATTGTATAGAATCACATTTCACAATATTTATTCGTATATTTTTGAGTAACGAGCATTTCGATAAGCGATAATGACACATTTAAACAAAAAAAAAACATGTGTAAGGTGATTGAATAAACAAGGAAAAAGCAAATGCATAAACCCAAAAATCCAAAATTATCAAAGTGGTACAAGTACTACTACTGTACTAGTACTGTATATAGGAATAATGGTGAAAGAATGAGAAGATCCCTTGAAAGACTACAAAATCCCTTTGCTCTTTTCTGCTTTTTGAATCACATTCCACAATTTAATCTATCCTATTGATTTTGATCGTTAATTAAACAGTAAGTGTCGTTTGTGACCGTTTTTAAAAACAATTAGTCTTGCTTGTGACGGGTCGGATCTTGTGACATGTAGTTTGTGAGAGGAAATGGGTAGAGGGGACAAGGGAGGGACCCCCCATGTGCACAAATTCTCACCCTAAATGGGTATTTTGTGAGGGGAAACGGTATCCGTCTC
>JAOWBH010147074.1:0-12591 GCA_028566215.1 Silene coronaria | reverse complement strand
AGTACGAACATGAAATGTATGCGAACCTTTTTTAGACCGAAATGGAGATCTCATCAACCTGGGCCAAAACTCGGACATCCTTGTGGAGTGCGTTTCGCTACCCATTATATTGAATGAAAAATATATGGTCTCATATAAAGCATAAGATTTGAAATTAAGAGCAAAGGTAGAGAGAATTAATTAAGAGGAAGAGAACAAGAAAGTTGATATGGACTTGTATTTATATAAAACACATATGAATTTGTCAACTACAAGATTCAAAAGTTGGTTAAGTTATATGGCTTTGGTAGCACGATAGCTCAATTTTAGTACGTTTTTTCTGTTATTTTATTTTATTTTTTGCGACATGTTTTATATGGAGTGTAGTTTTTTATGTTTAATGTGAGACTTTTGAACAAGCTAAAGAGTAAGGAGCGAGATACTTTCTGGTAATAAGATACGTATATTAGTAGTAGAAGATAAAGATATATCAAGTTGTATGTAGTATGTTGTTTTATACAATTACATGCATACAATTCTACGTAGCAGATAATCATTGTTACTCATGCATGTGTGTGTACGTGACATTCTTATCATTTTATATAAAAGTGCATTTTGTTAGGATGATTTATGTACAAAGTCGTATATAAAAGTGCTTTTTGTGACAACTTTTTATCTAAACTGTTATTTATATTGAGTCACAGGAAGAATAGGTAAAGAAGACACGATAATAAGTAATTGTGCGGTCAATAGGTTAAACATTTGAATCTCTTTTCAATATATTGTATTGATCAATACGATTCGGGTTGGGTTAATTTTGCCAACCTTATGTATATGTTCTTGATATTACGTCATAACTCATAAGTGTAGGAGACTTCAAACTCGGCTCACAAGCGAATGAGATATATAATTCTTTGAATGGATTTTACATGATAATACAAGATTTCCCTATACAATTAATTAACTTTGCACATGAAATGGAATTTTCTTTTGTATTAGTGACTTTTCTTTCTTCTTTTCATCAAAAAAAGAATTACTCATACTCATTAACAACCTAAAACAACAAGTAATTTTATTTTCAAAGTTATCATGTTTTTATAAAGTAACCCTAATTAATAAGCCCTACAAGAATTATGAAAAGGACATGCATGTGTAATACATACACGTGTTAGTAATAAAACCGTCTTATACAATAACAATATGTTCTAAGTTGAAGTGGCCGGGCTGTGAACCCACCCGAGGCACGAGTGTAATTAAGTACTTATGCCTTATGGTACATGCAGAAAATAGTGGATGGGAGTATGTATGAGTATAGGAAGAAACAGTAGTTAGTAGGTTAGAAGAAAGGTGGCTTATTTGAGGGACAGTTTAGGGTCATCAACATTGAACATTAAATTATCTGGTCGATCGGAGTTGAAGAAATGATAAGCATCCTTGAAAACGACATGTTTAATGCAAGACGCACGCATGCCATCTATTATCTCTTACATTTTGTTACCAAATGTATATATCCATCACATGTCATAATCTCACTATCTTACTTTACTCAAATTTCAATCAACAATGAGCTCAAATTACAGTGGAGATACTCTTTAATTCATGACCTCTTTTTTCTGTCCGAATCTATATATATGATTACTCTAGAGCAAGTATGTCGACATATATTATACTCAAATTACAGTGGAGATACTCTTTAATTCAATTAAATTTTAGTTAAATTTGAGTTTTGAAGGTAAAAAATTAAAATGTAACTTAAAAACTTTAAGAAGCTCAAAAAAATACACATAAAACTCAAAAACTAACTATTCTCATTGTGTTTCTATGACGACTTTGTTTGTTAATTGTTACCATAACATGTGCAATTCTTATCCTTGAGAATTTTCAAGTTTCTTCTCACTTAATTAACTACTTAACAACTTTAATCGATCGTATACATAGGGAACTTTATCGTGATTTACAGTCTAGCTCATGAGCACCGCCATTTAAACCCGAACAATATAATTTGAAGATAAGAAATGGCGCACTTTAGGTGAGCACTAGGAAATGTATAAGTTGGTGCAGTATACGCATGCGCACTATGCAAATTTATTGGTAAATTTTGTGACTCACTTCATTGCCATGAAATCTATAAATCAGCATGCAAATTTTGTAAGAAAATAATGCATTTCTAACATATTCTTTGTATCTTCTTAATTATTTACTACAATGATAATTAAAGCTGCCCTTTTATTGTTCTTCGCGGTTTTATCTCTGCTAATTTCACCACATGTTGGAGAAAGAAGTGAGTCGGAGTCAAAGATTGAAAGCCGAGTTTATATTGTGTATATGGGAGACGCTGCTTCGCCGACCAACATGAATAACCATAATACTCTTGTCGCGTTTTTGCTTAAGAGGTGTGTACTTGATGATTAATACAGAGTTAACCTGTTTAATAATTTTGGTCTGTGTTGCATGCAGTGACGGATTCAAGAATTGATTTATATGGTGAACTTGCATTTTCACAAAAAAGTTAAATGAAATGAAAATGAAACTAACAATGTAGAAAATGGTGTGACAGGAACAAGAATGCAATAACTGAGAGATACAAGAATGGATTTGCAGGATTTGCGGCGAAGTTAACAGAATCAGAAGCAATAGAGTTTTCCAAGCACCCTGGTGTTGTGTCAGTCTTCCCGGAACCCATCCTTGAACTGCATACAACTCGCTCTTGGGATTTTCTCAAGGACGAAACTTCTTTGTTGATTACCTCTCAACCTCCCTTAAATCCTACTATTACTGTATCTCAGCCTTCTGATACTGTCATTGGCATTTTGGACACAGGTTAATTTTACTACTTGCCCTGCTTATTCACTACTGAACCTAGTTTGCCAAAACTCGCAGTTTAATGATTGTACCCGTTAAGCTAGCTGATCTAGTGTTATTAAACTATATATGGTACTGGCTGCAGGTATATGTCCGGAATCTGAGAGTTTTAATGACAAAGGTATGACTGCAATTCCGTCAAGATGGAAAGGGACATGTGTTGAAGGACAAGACTTTAACTCCTCAAACTGTAACAAGTAGGTCATTATATATACTTCCTGTCTTCCTCCTTTGTTTACATATTTGTTACGAACTTTGAGTCGCAACCTCAGAAAGTTACATGATGCTATGCCTGCAGGAAGTTGATAGGAGCAAGATACTACCAAGACAAAGACAGCGAGTCAATAGTAAGAACTGCAAGAGACTCAGAAGGGCACGGAACCCATGTAGCATCAACAGCAGCAGGAGCATCTGTACAGGATGCATCGTACTATGGATTAGCCCGGGGAACAGCAAAAGGCGGCTCATCTTCATCACGTATAGCCATGTATAAGGTGTGTGGCACCATTGGGTGCCCGGGTTCAGCAATATTGGCTGCATTTGACGATGCAATAGCAGATGGTGTTGATCTTCTATCCCTGTCCCTTGGTGCCTCAAGTGAGTTTGCACCCGATTTCACTCAAGACCCTATCGCAATTGGTTCTTTCCATGCTGTTCAGAGGGGAATTACTGTGGTTTGCTCTGCCGGGAATGATGGTCCTTCCCAACAATCTGTTGTTAATGTGGCTCCTTGGATATTGACTGTTGCGGCTACTACTATTGATCGTGATTTTGAGTCTGCTGTAGTCCTTGGTAACAACAATGTTATACAGGTGAATGCAATTTTCTTACATGTGTGCAACTGTTTCATTGTACTAATAATAATATAATTTATTTACTATGGAATTTCAGGGTGGATCGATAAACTTCTCTGATCTTAAAAAAACACCGGCGTACCCACTGGTTTATGGTGGCTCTACCAAGAACAGTTCTGTAAGCCAAATCGATTCAAGGTGTTCTCTTGTCGCCAGTATCTTCTTTCACCGAGCCTGTGTATTTATCTTTTTAGTCGACTAATGTTTCAGACCTTTTGTGTATCATTAACCACCCAGGAACTGTTATCCAGATGCCTTAGACGCAAAGATGATCAATGGTACTATTGTGGTGTGTCAACATGACAGTAATGCTCAGTACAGTATGAAAGAGAAGAGGGACAGAGCCAAGGCGTTAGGAGCAGTGGGAGTTGTTTTCATCAGCGATAAATTGAGATTATTTGCTTATAATACTGTTTCATTCCCTGCCACTGTAGTCACCTCTAAAGATGGTGCTGACATCCTTCAATACATCAATTCTACTGGGTGAGATTGATGACCTTTATTAGTCTCTGCTTATGTTACTTTAACAGTCCATATTTTAGCCCGAAAGCATGGTAAAAAAATTTACCAGTAGCTGTGTGCCTGTGTCTGATACTATTCTGCATACTAACACATCGATATGATTTGATCAAAGGAATCCAATGGCAACAATATTGCCAACACAAACAGTAACAAATTATAAGCCAGCACCGATAGTGGCTTATTTCTCATCAAGAGGCCCCTCATATACCACCAAGAACCTTCTTAAGGTAACTGTTTTTCCTCAAGAGTGCAGTGAGACCCTGAAAACATGCTGAAATTTTAGGGTTTGGAAATGTTTACAGCCAGACATTGCTGCGCCAGGAGTAAACATTCTGGCTGCATGGTTTGCCAATGACACGAGTCCAGATACAACCCCTCTTGGTAAAGACCCTCCCCGGTTCAATCTTCTCTCTGGAACCTCCATGGCGTGCCCTCATGTTTCGGGGATTGTTGCCACCATTAAGTCTCATAATCCCACTTGGAGTCCTGCGACCATAAGATCGGCCATTATGACAACTGGTAGGAAACATTTCCTGTTCTAACGCAGACCTATTTAATACTCCAGTTCATAACATCTCTTATACTCAATGTCTTCTTTTGTTAATGATGGGCAGCAATTCAAATCAACAATCTAAAAGAACTCGCAACTACAGAGTCCGGACAAGCAGCCACGCCTTACGACTATGGTTCAGGTGAGGTGAGCCCAACAGGAGGAGTAACACCAGGATTAGTCTATGAACTTGAACCAGCAGACTACCTTGATTTCTTGTGCTACTACGGGTACAACCTCTCCACCATAAAAATCATTTCCGCCCAACTCCCAGACGGGTTTTCCTGCCCGAATACTTCAAGCAAAGACATGATATCAAACATCAATTACCCGTCTATAGCTGTATCCAAGAACGTTGGGACAGTAAAGAGGACTGTAACGAATGTTGACAGTGAGCAAGAGACTAGTTATACTGTAATTGTGGATGCACCCAAAGGATTGGAAGTTACTGTGATACCAAATGAGCTTAAATTCACTGCAGACATTAAGAAGTTAAGTTACCAGATAACTTTTACAGGTTCTGCTGCTAAGGGTGACTTGTTTGGGGCGATAACGTGGACCAACAATAAGTACAGTGTGAGAAGTCCGTTTGTCGTAACCAGTGATTAGTCCGGTCTGTCCGACCCTTATATTAACTTGTCATTTCTTAACTTTCTGAAAACCACACATATAGTTTTAGTTCTGTCTGAAGTCATTGTTAAGTTAAAACCGGAATTTTCAGCTGGACAACTATCGGCTTTTCAAATTGGCTTAAAAGATTAAAAAAAGAAAAGAAAAACAATAGCATAAATAAACCCTTTATTATTGAATATTTTCCTGTGCATCAGTTACAAGGGCATATATTTATCAATGATTATTTAAAAGTACAATGTAGGTATAAAAGGTTGAGGGTGAGTCTAGAAGAACATATGGAATTCTTTTTCTAGAGTTCGTTCAGCAAAAATCTTATTGACTGCTTCAGTTGCATGATAACTATCCCAGAATACAAACTTCTTAGGATCACATATCTGAGAAAACGGGTTGCATAAAGGTCCGGCCTCTATAAGCCCTGATCCGCAGCATCCTCTATCACTAACTTCAAATCCTGTTCATTTTATCAAATTTAGTTAATTAAGGATTATCAATGCACATAACTCAGGCAGAAGATCGCCCAGTGCCTCTAAACGTGTCTGTCCTTTTCGGGCAGAGGCAGTGGCAGATCCATAAAAAAAATGTTTACAGTGCCCCGCTGAAAACTTGCATTGTAAGACCTACCATATTGAGTTTTGTTGCTTAAAATACAGGAAGCGAAACAGTTTAACGAGTATAGATGGATAAACAATAAAGGGATAACACGACATACCATATTGAGTTTTGTTGTGTAAAATATCGAGCATAATACCATAAAGGTCAATGTAGACCAGTTTGGCTTGAGGTAATCTGAGGTTGAGGTACTGGACTTCAAGGTTGAGTTTATTGTTAAACATTTGAACTGCGTGATTGTAATGTTCGGCACTTTCTCTATCTATACCACCAGCTAGTGTTCTTGCTAATGGAATGTTTCCCAAGGGTGGTACATTGCTCACACCCATTTTCCGAGCCCCTGATCTGTACAACTTCTGATATACATAGCATTAGAATTTAGATACATTAGTAAGATGTGTACTGGTTAGGTATTGGAAGAGTCGTAGATAATTTTAGACTATTGTTCCGCCTAAGCTTGATTACCTTGAGAAAATGACTTGCGCGCTTAAGCATGAGGGTTGTATAAGAATCAACATCATATTGAACTCTTCTAAACGGCAAGGCAAAGTAAGTATTTGCCAGATCCCAACTCCCAGCTGCGACAATGAAGATGCTATTCTTAAGGATAAAATCAGCTCTACTACGTCCAACAAGTGACTTTACTGTTTTACGGTATTTTTTGAACATCTTTAGTTGCTCGTCCAATGATCTCACTGACTGCAAGTAATGATCAATTATCCTTATGAACAGCGTAAAATTATTCAGATCTTAATGGGTTAAATTTTTAATGCGCAAAACAAAATCATTCATAAATGTTAAATGCATATGGTATAGGGCTTACTGCAAGATTAGATGTCATGGTATCAAATCCTGAACCTGATGATGCAAAGCTCACGCCAGTGACAAGATCCTGTATTCGTAAACTTGGGTCCAGATATGCCTGCACATGCTTCTTAATACCCAGAAACTCGGCTGTGGCAAAAAGACATATATAACAAGCTAGATCAGATCATATACAGTGGAAGAGTAGCAGAGCTGACCCTGTGATCTAACATCTTTAACTGTCATCAATGCATAAATATAACTTGCGACTAGTTAGAGTCACATTAACTTCTAAAATTCTCTTATAAATACAGTCTTAAATTTAAAAAGCATCATCACTTTATGTAATCTACAAAAAAGTAAGTTTAAGGTAGGCTAATTTATATCATGTAAACATATAATATACCATAGAAGTCAATAGTGACACGGCCATTGGAGAATCTGCCTGTTGCTTTACCATCTTTGAAATTCATGCCGTACGGAGGAAAGTTGCATCTGCCTAGAGTCAGAAGATCATTGTTGTTTCCAGTATCAACCAGAGAATCTCCAAATGCAAAAAGCGCAGGAACTGTTGAATTTGAGAGCTGCTGACTGTAAGTATTTGCAATATTATTGCAGTATGAGTAATGCATCATGCATATATAGAGAAAAATTGACAGGCGAAATGACCTATTCAAATTATACGGACAAGACAACATACTTCCGTAACTTTTTATAATATTTTTTCCCTTGCTGTTATCTAACTACAGAATTGAGTGATTATATTCAGAAAAGGAAGTGCAGGAAACAATGCATTAGTAGTGCCTTCTTGAAAATTAGTTGGAAAGTTGATCAGTCATAACAGGTCTTTGTCATTTGTTTTGCATTCTTCTAACTTATACAGTCAGGTCTTTAAAATTTTGAAGGGTGTAGAGTGGGTTGTCATACTTCTTATGCTTTTTGTTCTGGAAGTAAGTTGTATGTTGACCATGAATTGGGTTTAGTTTACACTTTTTTCCTAACAGCATATAGCCGTAAGGCAAAGAAACGGGCAATATCTGCATTTTGTAACAGCAAAATCACGTCTAACTCAAGCCCTCAAGGTTGATCTGAATACGACTGGAATGTCACATTCATTTTCTACTGCAAAAGAAATTAAAGCATCGCAAGACTAATACTAAAACTACAATGAAAAATGAAAATTGACAGTAAATACAGTAACATATAAAAGGGTTAGGTTCTTTTACCTCAAAAAGGAGACCTTATTGATATGCAGACCTATTGAAGTTGCTGTATACTGTATCAAAAGAAAATTGAAGCATTTCTACATCTTTCGCATTTCCGCAGCTATCATATCCAGGCACGATTTAATTAAAAGAAACAAATATTAGCAATTGTACAATAAAGTTACAGTGATGCCAGGCCGTGAGAACTCTCCTTAGATAGCAATCACGGCCTCTGTCCTACTCTCTGAAGTTGGAAATGCCACATTTTCCGGAGTATGTGAGGAGAATTATGAAAACTGAAGGCAACGAGTCGGCCAAAAAGTAACATATATCTGAAATATAAACATGATTGAAAGTCGTATGGAAGTCCATAATCACAGTCTATGTAGCCTTCTACCATCAATTTCCAAATAGATTTCCTGACAATAAATCCTTACAGGAAGAAAAATTTTAAGTTAGACTTGGCATTCTGTAAGAAATTACACTTTATTTGGTAAAATAACAGTGGAAATTACAGGTTATAGATACACTTAAGTATAAAACAGGACTACATATTGGCTACTGTATGTATGAAACTATGAAAGGCCATTTGCGGAAGTAATAAATTTTAAATGGCTCCTTAAGTTACAGTGGAAGAAAATGCACCATCATATTTGTGAAAGGACATTAACCATGCATTTACGCGGTCTGCAAATTGCTTCAAGCGGCCTAACCTTAGGCATGGTCAGACCAAAACCTTCATCTAAATCCACATTCTCCCCACCAACCTTCTCCCAATCAAAGCACTGGATTAAGGAAGCCAAATTCAGTGCTACTACCTTATTAGCAAGATTTGCTCCGGGGCAGGATCTTCTCCCTTGCCCGAATGGAATCCACCTTGACTTAAATGTTTCACTGTTCGAACCCTCAAACCTCTCTGGCTTAAATCTCAAGGGGTCATCCCAGAAATTCGGATCCCTATGTATTGCCCAAGCATTAATTAGGACCATAGTTCCTTTGTTAACATGGTACCCGCCAATGGTGCAATCCTCCGAGGCCTCATGTGGTACAAGAAGTGGAGCAGCTGGGAAGAGCCTTAGCGTCTCACTGACGATATTGTGGATGTAAGGAAGCTCAGAGAGATCGGACTCATCGACTAATTTATCATGGTTAACAATGCTGTCTATTTCTACTCTTGCTTTCTGAAGTACATCAGGATTGTTGAGCAGCAACGACAGCGCCCATTCCATTGTAACAGCTGATGTGTCTGTCCCTGCTATTATCATAATCTGTCATCGCCAGCAAAAAAAAAACACAATTAACCTGTAGCTTACATACTAATGTGATCATGACCTCTATGTTATTGTTTTAGTGCTATAAATACCATCTATGTGACTATGTCACTCAACGGAGATACATACGATGGACATGGCCACATGGGTACATATCCAAGTGTCATACTTGGCTTTACCAAATGTTCAGACTCGGAAATTTTGTCCTAGAAAGATCACAGCTTTAAAGCATAATTACATTCGAAATATTTGGTTTTTGTTGGTGGAATAGATGTTGTCCTAGAAAAAGAGTAATACAAAATCTTTTCCTCGACTGTTGTTATGCTAGTCTCCCTTTTGGCTCTTCTAAGAGACTGTCAGATTGGTAAAGGTCCAGTATAGATTCCATACTCATTTCCTTGAGTGTCCTATCGGAAAAGAGTCCAACTGCAAAAAACAAGAGTCGAAATAACATAGCGTACCATTATGATTCCCTTGATGATCTGATCAGAGTAATTAGAAGGGTCAGACTCCTGCAAATCAAGCAACTTATAAATCATGGCCTTTCTGTTTTCCTCTACTGCACTAGTATCATTTCTAATTCTCCTACATTCTTCTATGATACTATGTAGAAAAGCATCCATCTTTTTCCCGGCTTTCAACATTTTCCCCTCCATTTTTTGAAAGGGAACCCACTTCAAGAACGGAAAGAAATCCACAGGATTTGACGCACCACTAAGCTCGAACACCTCTCTCACAATATCCCGGAAAACCTTGCTTTCTTCAACTCCAAAGTAACTCTTTCCTGTTACCATCCTCATAATGATATTAAATGTCAACTCTGAAAATCTCGGCCTCAATTCCACCTTAACACGTTCCTCCTTTCCTACGACGACCAGTCCCTTAACAAGTGATCTCATTTCTTCAACTCTTATTTCAGCCAACATGTTGAGCCTGACAGTTGAGAAAAGCTCCAGGCTAGCTAGACGGCGAAGGTCCCTCCACAGCGGGCCATATGGGACTGATCCAAGGGTAGTCCATTCATAATTAAGGTGCTTTCCTGTACGACGACGTGGCCTGTTCGCTAGGATGATATCATTCCTAGTGAAGCATTCCTCCACTAAATTTGGAGAAGATATGACTATAGTGGGAACGAAGCCAAGTTTAAGAAAATAAATGGAACCGTAGGTGTAGGAGAGTTGTTGTAAGGAGCGATGAAGGGGTTGTTTTATTAGATGAAGGTGGCCTATAATGCTGCGTGACGGTGGTGCAGGTGGCCATTTTCCGTGTCTAGTTTTCATGGGTAAGTAATGTTTTGTGACCAAGAACAAGACGGTTAGTAAAAAGGTCGATAAAATGGAGATATAAAACAAGTCCATTATATTGCTTATCTTGAGTTTAAGCCGATGTATTGCCTATTAATACACAAACAGCCTGTGCCTCAAATAAAAAGGGAGGATTGTATGAATATATCAGCAGTAACTGTATGAATGAATGCAACTCATACTGTACTAGCACTTAGTGGAATAATTGGATGACTACTCCCTCTGTTGGCTTAAATTGAGGTATATTTTAATCAAACTTATGGAATTCAAGCAGACGGAAAGAATAAATCAATAAAATTAATTGGAAATAAAAGAGGTTACTAATAAATCAATAAAATTGATACCGGAGTAGAAAAAGTAGAAATGCAGCGGGGAAGATAACAAGAACTGGATATGACTATTGGACATTTGGACTCTGATTTTCTTATTATCCACAGATGCATTAGTTTGATGAGCAAGTTTTTGTTCAAATACTTTGATTGTTGCTCAGTTATTCCAAGTACTGTGTGTATATCGAATACTTTGGATGTGGATTTTATAATTCGGATTTTTTTGGATCTAGGTCGGATTACGCTCACAAGTAGCCATATAAAGTAAACAAGATTAAGATGATACAATTATGCTAACCTGATGAGAATAAAGATGACTCAATAGGTAATATCTAGCTTGATATGCTAACAAATTAACAATAACATGTTTCTCCCTTTTTCTTTGAGCAATTCATCCAATCTTTCCTTCGTAAGAGGGAATGATTGAGTTCCATAACGATAAATAAGCTCAGTGACATTGAAATTCCGACTTAAGGATCTCATGTTCTCCGAATTGGAGAATGGTACCGAAAGCCATGGCATAGGGGCACGGTAAATGTTAAATGCACCTATATTCTGAGGACACCAAAACAATATCGAAATCGCACCCTTGGCTCTTAAGTTCCTCGTAAATTTTATTTAATTCCTTCTGTAATGCACAGGCTGGAATGTCTCATGTTAGCCTGCCAGCTAAGGGAAGAAATCGCCTTAGTTCAGAAAAAATTAAGATTCCAAGTTTACTACTGCTGGAAGCAATTACATATTTAAGATGCTGTGAAGAATTTTCTTCAGAGCATCTAGAGCTACTTGGGGATTCTGTGCTGATGTATGCAGTGAACTGCCACCAATTTCTCGCAAATCCCGACAAACATGAAGGAAACTTATTTCTCTTCGGCAGCAAGCTGTTTGCAATGCTACCTTACATTTGTTGGGTATCAAGTGTGGCCTACATGAGTACACAAGAGACAGCCCGCTTGAGCCTCGTCATTGGGTTGCCCCTGGGAAGCTCTCTGTCCATCCAGCCCCTTGTTTGCATGGTATTGACGAATTGGAGGTTCCTTTAGATGGCAAATTCCAAACTTACGATGAAAATCTTGTACTTGGTTAAACATGTGACAAGGGACATAGGTGGTTTAGTCTCCAAAAGCATAGCTGATTGTGTCGAGGCAGTAATTGGGGCGTATTATGTTGCTGGTGGATTAGTTGGGGCCCTCCATGTAATGAGGTGGCTGGGCATTGAAGCTGAGCTGGACCCTGGTTACGTCGACAGATTTACTGACGTTACATCTGATCAGTCTTGCACTCAAAAATCTGATCACATTATGACCCTAGTGCCCAAGCTTGGGCATGACTTTATTACCAAGGGACTGTTACTTGAAGCTATTAAACGCCCGACAGAAGAAAAAGCAGGGGTGGAATACTCTTATGAGAGGCTCGAGTTTTTTGGGGATGCCGTCCTGGATTTGCTTATAACATGGTATCTCTATCAGAATCACACAAATATTGACCCAGGAGAATTGACTGACTTACGTTCGGCCTCAGTGAGCAATGAAAATTTTGCTCAGGTTGCCGTTAGGTGGAACTAGTTCGGGCATCTTCAGCATTCTTCTGCGTTACTTTCTGAACAAGTACCCGACTATGTGAGGCCAATTACAGTGGTAGATGATGCTAAAACACTCCAAGGCAGGCA